>SJJU01003505.1:25881-67073 GCA_012932125.1 Conopomorpha cramerella
GTCTGGGTGTTTTATTTATATATAAGTATGTATTTAAGTGAAAAAAAATAATAAGTAAATATATCTCGTTGTCTGATTTCCATAACACAAGTGCTTTAGCTATTTAACATTTGATGAAGGCAATGTGTGTTGTAGTAAAATATTTATTTATTTATTTACATAACACAAAAACGCAGACCACAATGACACGCACAACCTCGCGCTAGGTACCTACGTCCTGTAGGACTCGACGGCGGCGCCGGAAATACAGAACTGACTGAATTGAAGAAATGCCGAAGCGTAACACCGGTTTTTAAACGGTTGGGTTATTAATATTTTCGTAGAGTTTGACACTTTTTCATGAAAAAGATTGTTAAATTCCAGTAGACTAATATAAAAAAATAAAGTGTTAAGCTCCTTTATGAGTTTAATTACTTACAGGTTTCCCTAATGCGCAAATCTTATGACTAAACAAAAAGTAATTTGAATGCGTACTTTACGTACACCTATGTAGAATATAACCAAAGACAAGCTCGAGCTTACTCCACTCGTGACCACGACGCATGCAACTGCGTCGAAACATCGAGTAAAATAACAAAGGTAAGCTCGATCTTGTCTTTGGTTATATTCGCGCCTATACACGCGGTGAACAATATTGAGTTATAATGTCTGTGCGCATTTCATTAAAAATGATCCACCTATGTAGAGTTTTTACTACTTTTCTTTTTGGGTTTAATACGCTTGGTGAACCGTGGGTATTTGCTTTAGCAAGTGCCTCTGCCTACCCCTCTTTGGGATTAAAGGCGTGAAGTGTATTTTTTTTTTCTTTTTTCTGTGCTCCTTGCGAAAGTTGGAAATACGGAGCTCAGCCTGCAAATAAAGCACGTTTCAGTTCCTATTGATTAAAATTCCGTAACGTACAAACAACAATGACACCGTAATTTCCCAGTGCTCATGCAACAGTGCAACTGTACCCCAAGTTTTGTTCCAAACTTTAGTAAACGACGCGTCTGTGGCACGTAGATGAGCCAAGTCTTTGCAAAACAAATAGTAATAAGCTTCAAGGGGTTGACAACTCTGTGTTGGTGGTTTTGTTGAGTTTCGGGACTGCAAATAATACTAAGGCAGCAAGCATCAACTTTGATATTGTTCTGCGCTTTGGACATCCCCTGCGGTGACGCGTCTCTGTAACAACTTGCGTGATATTAATAAAATCTCTCTCTCTGTCATAGTAAATGAGGTCTCAGAAAATATAATCTAACCTATAAATTATAACTTGACTTGCAGTTGAGTATAACTGCAATTGTTAATAAAGTTTTCCCATTCTAAGTAGGTTTACTTACACATATGCATCGTCTTAATTGAAGTACGTAGATAAGTTTATTTCGGATTTAAAGTGATAGTATTTTAGAAGAACAACTAGATAGAGGCACAATTCATTAGTCAATAAACCCATAAAACAGTCAACGTTTTTTCCCACAACTTGGACCACGCACCCTCAGCCACAGTAAAAAGTTGATCACAGCTTGGTACTTTCTGACGCTTGATAGAGTGGCGCCAGTGGGTATAAATCCCGTTGTTTAGTTGCTCGTACACCCATGATATTCGCATTTATTCAGAGTAACTGCTCTGTGCTTTTTGCCACTGTATTTGTCTGAGCTTCTTTACTGTGTAAAATGTGGTGAGATTGAGGTCCTTGTTATTTGGTTTCTAACTTGTGAACTGTCCACTACACGCTATGATTGCTCAGTGATTGAAGATACTCTGTCCCTCGTACATTTTATGAGCGGATCACACAATTATTTACTGAACTAGCTACGTGAGCGTAGACGGTGCTACGACCGTAGCAAACTGTTATTATTATGTTGCTCGTAGTACAGACTTGATACCTCCGTAGTCATGTTTGTAAATCGGAAAGGATTGATTTGACGAATAAGAACGAAATGGCATTTATTAAGTCATAAATACATTCAAACCCTATCAATAAAGGTTTTTTACGGATCAGGAAGACACTGTTTTTCTACTGGACACTTTTGCTTTTCAGCACAATTTGGGTTGCCTAATAAAAAATGCTTTAGTATTAAGTCCGCACTTTGTAAAGTTTTGCAATGAAGATTCGAAAATAACTCTGACTCAGCATAAAGTCGCAGAGATTTTTGCAAGCATTTAATTAATGAAATTTGTGTAGTGTACTCGTAATTGTAGTTGAAAGTATCGTATAAATAATGTTTAACTGTAGGTACATAATAATATTCATAATGTAAGTGCATATTCATGTTAGATGTCATTCACGGTAGTTTCCCACGCATGGAATTTACTCGTACATACGTTTTATTAATTGCACACTTTTTGCCTGTGAAAAAGAGATAATAAATAAATGTTACTGAGACCAGAGCAATTGGTCCCCGTACTACAAAGTGATAAAGAAGTAGGTAATGTGGGTATAGTGGGTACCTAGGTATGTACTGTATCTATGTTGATAGGCAAAAAGAAGAACTGATTTTGTGGGAGGGTACTTACAGAAAGGTTGTGTTTGAATCACCAACATTAACAGTGCTTTCGGTCCTGCTATTTTGTCCTCTTTCTGAGCATTAAGATATATATACATACTAGTTGTCTCGGCAAACATTTGTTTTGCCGTAGGAAGTCGCCTTTTTACTCCGTGTATTGGAAGAAATAAATCTTTTAAACCTTCCCTGGACTTTCACGAATAATTCAAGACCAAAATTAGCAAAATCGATCCAGCCGTTCTCGAGTTTTGGCGAGACTAACGAACAGCAATAATTCATTTTTATATAATAGAGATATACCTATATTGTCTTGTAGGTTTTTGTTTTGACCGTAAAACCGATTAAGGAAAATCCATCCGCGGTGAATAACGATTATCATACTAACAGCAGGCAAGGATTACTAAAAGCGACAGCAAACAATACATTTATGTGGATCAAAACTGGGTACTTTGTTATCTAAAGTGAGTGCGTGATTCTAATGTACATACAGTGGGGAACACTTCCCCTGTTCATTTCAGTATTTGATTATGTAGTAGTATGAGGAGTGGTAGGTGGTTACTACCTAATCATTTTAGGCCCACCCAGGATCCACAAGCACAATGTTCCAAGAATAAATTACGATAAGATGTTGGTATAAAGCGCTGCGATTGGTTGAAACAGGCGACTTTGCACTCGTCGTAAAATATCAACCGATTACAGACAGTATTTGTCTTCTTGACACCCTAGAGCCTGGTGGAATGTGGTTAGTTTTCTATAATAGCTACCTTACACAACTTTTCGGGGCCACCTGTGGAAAATTTACTTATTTGCGTTTTTCCGATAAGACTTTTTAAACTGTAAAATAAAAAAATCTTGTCTAATAAAAGTATTTCTCTTCGTTATGGATTTGACTGTACAGTCGGCCAAGAATCTGGTCTACCATTATAAGGTTGGAACTCATATGAATGTCGTCACATCAAACATTAAGGTTAATTTTTTACTTGTCAAAAAATAACAACTCTTAAGCTCGTTGGTGTAGTAGTCAGCCTCTGCTCCGTAGGGTCGTAGGTCCGATTCCCACCGTTGACAGGTGCTTAGGTGATGAGCTTTTAAGCACTTGTTGGATGTTTTTGGGTGTTTTATTTATATAATAGTATATATTTAAATGAAAAAAAAAATTGTATAAGTAAATATATCACGTTGTCTGATTTCCATAACACAAGTGCTTTAGCTACTTAACATGGGATGAAGGCAATATGTGTGTTGTTGTAAAATATTTATATGTATATAGTGTTCATATCAAATCCAGCCTACAAAGAGGATGGCTATCGCTGAAATACCAACTGATCATATATCATCTACACAACAAGGAATGTGTCCTTGTTGTGTAGATGTTTATTTATTTTTTATTACACAATTACGATAATGTTTATATTTACCGCAAAGTATTTATTGAGATACAATATTAAACACACATTTCGACGTATGTGTATTATATTAATATGCTCCTAGTACTTGTGGGACATTTTTTCATAGTCGGCCTCATCTAAGAAGCAATTTCTGACACATTGAGAATGCCCATTATTTAGAACGGAAGTAACTGACAAGAAAAACTGACTGTATGACGGTGACAATGTATTCCAGCGTTGGACATTCTATAAATTGGTCTTTTTCATCAATTAGTAGATGTCATTTTTTGTCATGAATCGAAGTTGCATTGTTTCGATTATGCAGTTAGATGTAAAATAAATAATAAAAAGTTTTGCAGCAGTCACTATGCACGGCTAACATAAATGTTTGGTCGTTTCGAAATATTTTATGCATTGACTATTCGTCATAAAATATTTACGAAGACTTTAATTGATTGTACCAAAATCACACTCATAGATCGATTCTAAAATAAATCGAAACTTGCCAATATTGAAAAACGCTACCAGTCTAGGCTAGACAATCGGCCAATCGATCTGTCAAAATTTGCTGCTTAGATGATGCTGACAGTAATTCTGTGGGTCAAGAAACTCTACATGTACTCTACTGTACATTCCTACTCAAACCCTTACCAATAAACGTGTTGTCACTTATAGAAAAAGGTTATCACAGGTCTACTGGAACTGGTTATTCCGTTAAGTCAATTTTAACTGTCAATTTATGTTGAACATTGTAGAGATCTCCATTTGTCTCCCTTAAGGTTCTTCCACCGGTATCGAGTACTTTCATGCCATCCTCCGCAAGGACTTCACCAATCTGGTGAATGTATGTCCTTCTGGGGCGACCTCTTCTCACCCGATCCCTTACATTACTCATGTAAATCTCTTTCGTTAATCGCCTTTCATCGATCCTCTTGGGCTTAGTATATCTCTGGAATAGTTAGTGGCAATGCTCATAGTAATTTCGTTGTATTTTGCAACAAAGTCGAATTCCGCCTACCCTCTTTATGAGTGGAATGCAGCTGGATGTACCCTGAATGAGTTATGAGATTCCGACTGGGAATGGCGGCGGCACAAGCAGCTGGAAACAAGCTGTACAGTAACAGACACTTTAACATTCTCATCTCCATTATACATTGAGCTGCGTTACCTTGAAGTTCTAATGTTAAAAAAGTCCTAATGATTTAAATATGCCTATTTAAAGTTGTCCATAATCTTACAAGGCTTAGTACACGATGGTAAAGCTATACTTAGTAGCGTAGAAAATCCTTAGATTATTCTGCCAGGATATGACACGACAACACTTAGCTTGATTTACTGGGTGCAGTGTACAAAAAGCCGTAAATGGGTGGAGCTATACATATGTACTTAAAACGTATATTTGCTCTTGTAGGTAAGTACTTAAAAAATGGATAATCTGTCAAACACAATAACCCAGATATACTTTCGGAAATTATTTAAGATCCACGCGATCTTATTTGTTTCAACCGGCACTAATTAAATCGAGGTGATGCGTCCTTAAAATAAAAAGCCCTGTTTTCATATTAATATTTAGCACTAAACGTACGTTTTAAGTTAACCTGTTTTCTTTTTTTTTATCAGTATGAACAAGCGTTTGACCACCGCGCCGGTTTAAAAACTATCGCACCTTACAACTCTCGTAAATCGAATTATTTATCTAAAATAAGGTATGACTGACTTGAAATTTAAATAGATTCCTATTTGTATTCCCTTTTCGTTATCCCTGAAATGTATTCTTCAGTATTAACCTAATCGTGTATTAAAAAGTTTACCGGCCTTTTTTTCGTTATTTTATAAAGGTTATAAAAAGTGTCAATCCCTCAGTTGGAACATCTTCTGAACATCTTGGAGCAGTAAATTGCAAACAGTAGTAATAATAATTAACCTATAATGTAGTAAACATTTTCCCGGTATGTGATTTAAGGCTTTCGAGATTCCACATTGACAGACAAATCCAATTAAAAAAACGGATGAACGATCTATCGTAACATTCCGTTCCCATCAGCATTCCGTAGCTTCCACAAACCACTTATTGTGTTCTCTGGGCCCTAAGTCCCGACGGCAGACGTCAACAGCAGGACAGTGAAGGGCCCTCGACTGTGACCAGTGGGTCACGACGAGCGGTTTGCGGACACTGTACAGTGGGTAGCGTGCGTCGTCGAGGGCATGAGTATTTAGGTCGTATAAGACTTGAGAGCTGAAAATACGGTTAACGAAATTTGGAAGAATTGTTTTCATATATTTCGATAAGCCTAGCCTACCAACTAATCATATCATATATATCATAATCAGCCCATACCTGTCCACTGCTGGACATAGGCCTCTCCAATTAATATAGTAATACAATTTTTTACATATCATACAGAGATGGATAAGGCGTAATACGTCAATACCAACTAATTAGTACTTCATTTTTACATTTCCGTAGTAGGGGCCAAGACGTCTCAGTAATCGATGTGCAAATAAAATGTATGTCTACGTAGCAACGCAATTATAGTTTATTGGTGAGAGAAAACAACGTGAGTAAACCTAAAACAACATTTATGTAGATAATTAGCCGTATGCTCGCAAATTACGTTATACTTATATGGTGAAATCTGGATAGTTATCAATGATAGGTGTCCCATATATATAGGGTCCACTAATAATAAATATTATGATACAATCTCGACTGAAATATCGTCTTCCTGACTCTAGGCAGCCTGTGGAACAGCTCGCCAGTCAGAATGCCACTAATTTATTTTGCATTGAAAGCTTTCAAGTTTATGCAGCCGTAGCAGTCGGGGCTCATAGGGAATCTCTAAACAAATGCATCAGTAAGCCCATCCTATCCTGACAAAAGGCTTTATGTACTCACGTTCAGATAGAGAGATGTCGTTGTAAATGTATTAGGTTCTACCTCTAGGTACTAGGCACGTACGTCTTATCCATCTCTGTATGATATGTAAAAAAGGGCCATTTTTCATAGGCTCTCCATTAACCGATAATTTGTCAAATATTTTTTGTGACGTGGGTAAAAAGGTAGTGTAGCATGTACATAGAAAAAACTACAAACAGTACGTCAGGAATCTGAGTTTTCCTAAAAGTAAGTTTCTGTAGCTTTAAAAATATTAGTGTGTTTATAGTCTGGTACAACCCGACGGTCGTTTATTCCATGGCAATCAGTGTCGCGGGACTAAACCGTTATTTACTGAGGCGTTTTATAACAGCTCCGTTGTGCCACGGATTTATGGACCCTAAAACTTTTCATACGCTGTTTTGTGCCGGTTCTTTATATCGCCGCTGTTTCTACCGACGACGACGTGTTTCGGAGGTAGATTGCGTTCTTTTTTTACTATCGGTACCGTAGGTATATTGTTCCGACAAATTCGGCTTCAAGATTTATACCACAAGCACTATAATGTTAACTATTTATATATTATGTAGTATATTAGTGTATTATATGTACGTATTTATATTTTCTATCGTATAACTGTGTCTGATGCTGGCACTGCTGGACTCCTCGTGCGTCACACCCCGGGCACTGGCTGAAAATCAGCGTCGTGGCGTAAGTCGCGGCAACATGCTGAGCCAGCTGCCCTTTCATCGCCGCAATCATTTAGTTTTTTTAAATTGTATAATTAATGTAATTTTTTTTTTCATTTTGTATGCTTTTATTTTTGCCGTGTGCGGCGTGAATAAATATTTTTTCTTTCTTTCTTTCTTTTTAATGTCGATAGTTTACATGGCTCAGTGTAAAGTTGGTCCGGACGGGGTTTAGATTAAAAAGCAAGCGTAAAGATATTGAGGTTGAGGTGTTATGGGACGCCATCACTTGACGTAGACATGTTGTCCCATTTTAACTCGTCGATTTGGCACGTGTCAAAAAGGGAGAACGTTTTAGGACTACCGTTTGGAAGCTCAATTCAGTTTAAAAGCAAGGTGTTAGCTGATGAATCTGTACAATATGAGCTCACGCTTCATAGAGAGCTCATCTTGTCGGCGACTGTAGGCACGTGGGACCAAGCACCGCTCTGGGATTTACCTGCGACCGGCAGCTCGGCTGGTTGCAACTTTTGACAGTTGACACCTGTCAAACTGAGTCACCGGCTTGTGTTTTCGAGAAGATTACAGCTGCAAACTAGTCCGTGCATTCACCAGTGGACGTTTAGGGGAATTATTCAGCATATTTGATGACTGCGGTGACAATAAGATTTTTTTCTTATCGCGAAACTGCGTGTAGATGGCGCTTCGTATGCTTGATCAATATTAACCAATGAAAGTGAGGCACATGAAATTATAGTGACAATCGATTAGCCAATCGCAGTGTTTCTGTTCAAACGAAAATAGCGCCATTCTTTCATTAGTTTTTTATACTAGTGATGAAGGTTGAATCACACCGACTGACGCTTAGAGAGGTGTTAAGCCAAGAATATTTCCTTTTTCCTAAAATCCTTGCCTTATATAGTGACTTTTTTATACTATTATGGAAGGAAATATTTATTTTATTTAGATTCACCCGCATTATTAAGCCGTGTGGTGACGGCGAATAATGCGACCGAGGGGACTCTCCTTCAGAGGACGGGCAGCAGCGCTTTCTGTGAGTTAAACCACAACACCACTGCAATCGTCAACCCGCCTGCCAAGCGTGCCGATTATTATCATTTCCTCCCAATTGATCACGGAAATCTTTAGGGGAGACCCTCGTCGAGCAGTGGATGTCAATTGGCTGATGATGATTTAGATTCACAAACAACAATACAATTGCATAAACCTCAAAAAGACAAGAGATAAAATAACTAACAATTTGAGTACATGTATTGTCAACACCATGAATCGCTATTTACAATGTATTTTTATTAATTCCATAAATCCCAACAGTGGAGAGTTACCGTTTGGGATTTGTGGAATAGCCACTCAGAGGAAGGGACAGAGATGGGAAAGGGACCTAAGGCACGTAAATGTTTTTCCTGGAGTTTATCCCGGTTGACCAATATGTTTGTATAGGAACACAGTGACTTTTTATTTGTCTGTGTGACCAAAGTATAGCGATCGCGGTGGAAAATACTGTATTTTACACTGAAAGCAAAGAGGTACTTTTTTTTTAAATTTAGGTTGCGCCTTTCCTTTTTTTTTTTTATTAGTTTGCGCTTTTCTCAAAAGATGACGCTACGGTGTTCTATGTCGATCATCGTCGGCTTTGGCATCATCAAACCCTGATTTCCTAAACATCTACTTTCTAAAAAAAAAACATCAAAATCGGTACATAAACCACGAAGTTATCCGCAGTGTAGTTAGCCGAACATAAAAAAGGATATTATAGGGTCAAATGAGGAGTTTTCTAAAAAGAAACAATCTGTCAAAGTATTTGAAAACAAAAGGGATGTAACTACTTTATTCTATAATCGTACGTCTCCGGACTCCGGACGAAAAAACCACCAAAAGAACAATTTTTGGTGGTTTTTTTTAAAGAGGCATCTTCCTTTTTGTACTTGCATAATAAATAAAACTCTTGTATTTTAACTCAAGTCTTAAAGCTAATACGCTTAAACGAAACAATAAATTAATGGGAAGACTCATCTCGTAAACGATATCATCGCATAAACGATCCAAGTTTAAAGTATGTTTAATGATCTCGCTCAGTATTAGCAAAATTCCATTCAGCGTTAACAAATTAATATAAAGGTGAGTAGGGTAAGCTTAAGAACTTAAGTACTTACTCTTATCAAACGAAACTCGGTCTGAGCTTGGACAAAGTTTGATAAATATCTAGTGCAATAAATTATGAAAGCATATCCGTTTTAATTAAAACACGTCTCGAAGAAGGTAATAAATTACGTTCAGCAAACTGAGCTAAGGCGTCCGGCAGATACTGCACAGCACACAGTCGCAATATTGTAACGAATTCAACAACTTCACTTAGATAACTTAGAGCTAAGTTAGATTAACATAAGCTGCATACTTACCTACATAAAGTTAATATATATCACTTTCTATTGTTTGATTTTCATATGCATATTCATTTTAACTAAACTATATTAAGTATATATTTAAAAGAAAGTTGTGTTAGTTACACCAGTGAACCGATTTGGCTGAAAATTATTGTGACGGTAGCTTACAACCAGGAGACGGACATAGGATACTTTTTATCCCGATCCTGTGGGACGCGATGCTATATAGTGGGTGTTGTATTTTGCATAAATTACTGAAATTGCGCGAATGACATCGCGGGACGCCCACTAGTTAAGTAATACTATTGTAAGCAAACTAAAGGTATATAAATTTAAGCTACTTGTAATTTTAAAAGATGCATAAAAACTGTATAATATAAAAATTGGTTATACACTAACAGGGTCATCATCATCATCCCATATTCGTCCACTGCTGGACATAGGTCGTTCCAAATTGTTTTTAATACCTGTAACTATATACATACATGTTGGCATTAGATTATATGAGTATAAATAGTTTATACATACAATGTACATAACACAAATGCGACCGTCCCCTCGGTTGCCTCTGCCTACCCCGCTTTGGGATTTAAAGGCGTGAAGTGTATTTTTTTTACATAACACAACTATCCGAAAGTGAACGGTGCATTAAGGATACATTTTTGTTGCAGTTTCTTTTTCAATTTAATAGAGAGTCCCTGCTGTAGCTTGTGACGATCGTCTGCATAGAATCTCATTATGGAAGGCAAACAACTCGGATTCATCTTTGATTCGTTTTGAACCTCGCTCGTCCACGAGGTCGTTATGAAACCTTGTAATAGATGCCTTGGTTTTTTTAACGTTATGTTACTCATTTAGAACATGCAAGCTGGATTGAGGTACAAATTCAAGAAGAAAGTACTTATATTCTCGTTCGCTAATTCTAATTATTTGAAACTTTGTACCATTGTAGGGTTATAAATTAAACAAATCAATATTATTTAATTATTAAAGTGAAACTTTTATTACATCGTCTTAAACTTGTTCGTCTGTGTGTTGCATGTCGCGTGACGGTCGGCCGCGGAAAACCACACAACTTTTTTATGTTAATTATTGTATGGACTTATCGAAAAACACATTATTTGTTTAGGGGTTTATATATTAATTAGATATTTTTAATTAATTAATATCATTTGATTGTGAAATTACATCTCTACCGTTGAAAATGCGGTAATATTACTTCGCAAAGACAGATCGATGTGTCAAATCGTTCGTCGAAGTAATAAACAGTAAGTTTAAGTACCTATTTTTTGTATGAAAATTTCCAAAATTGAAAATTGAAACTTTTTCGTATACGTTTCATGTAGTTAAATTAAACCTTCAGTGAACCGTGACTTAATTTTTAGAGCTTAATTTATGACAGTTCGTAAAAAATATAAGGGAGTATTTTACCTCGAATACGTTCAATAAAGTCGCAAGGGTAAGTATGAATGACATGTTGAAATTTACCGACGTTATGAAAACACCAATGTCCAATGTATGTATAATAAAGTTGTAAATAAGTAACCTACCTTTTTCTTTTAAAGTGAATAGTTTTGCTATTGTACTTGAGACTAAAACGAAATTTGGCTACGTACGTACCTCTTTGGTATTTCTAAGGAGAAAATTCATTCCAGAATATTATGTTTTATGATATTACAGGCGCATTCTCCTAAGCTTAGTTTAAAGAATCTAAATTGAAAATAGAGTTCGTCATTTTTTCTTGAAAAATAAGTTAAAACTATCGTACATAACCAAAGTCTTTTTCAATGTAATTGAAACTGAGCTAAACTAAAGAATTTGTTATATGCGTCTGGGTGTTTTATTTATTTGTGTAAGTATTTAAAAATATTTATGTAAGTATCCCAGTTTGGGTCAGATGACTTTATGTAAAAATTTCCCAAGAGATCCCCCCTATTTTTTCGATCCCGAAGTAGTGTAGGCAGAGGCTTTTTTTTTACTAAATGTAAAAATCTAGGGTTCACCAAAGATAGCCGTTATAGGATTCACACATCTTATGGTTTCCGGCCTCCTTTTGATTGCGTAACGTAGGTACGTTACGTACCTAAATATCATTATGAAAAAGAGATACATTGTGATACAGTAAACATTAAATTGGTACACACAAAAAACATTGAGATACGAACCCAGTGATTAATTTTCATACATTTGAGGATGTTTTGAAAGCTATTGGGATAGGTAGCCAACCAGTTCATAGTGCTTCTGAAGAAGTGAACTCCTTGGAGAATGTCGCTCCACAATATAGTTTTCTGTAGCAACTCTATATAGTATTCATGTATTCCTACATCATCATCAGCACATATTTGTCCACTACTGGGCATAGGCCTCGCCAATTGCACGCCACTGTGATTCGTTTACGGCTTCTCGCATCCAACTTTTGCCAGCCATCTTGCGCATATCATCTGTACACCTTGCCTGAGGGCGTCTTACACTCCGTTTGCCGAGATGCGGTCTCCACATGAGAACTCGTTTGTCAAAACGGCCTTCGGTTCTACGGCGAATATAATAGTATCCCTACATAGCTATCTTTAACAAAAGTAGCAACGACAATCTATATCTACGCCACTAACGGCCCTGTGCGAAAGAGACAGGGATAACGTACATTCTAGAAAGTTAAGATAGGTACATAGTACATACACAAGCCACAGGGCACGCCGCTCTAAAAAGCCTCGCATTCTTCATCTGACTCAGTATTTTTTCCAATCCAATCTGCAGTAACTTTTCATTGTGTTGTGTCTCCGGCATAAAGATGCGGTTTATTATGAAATAAAGAATGTAAAGAAGAAGCAAAACGAGTCCGTCTAACTCGAAAACTTTAAATGGACGTTTCTTTATTTTTAAACTTACTTTGTTTTTATAAAAGAACACTAAATTGCCGTGGGTTTGTTTTATATGGAAATTCTTAACAGTTTGTCGGTAACAAGAAGTTGAATAATCTGTTATTTTATCTTTAGAAGGTAAGCTTTCACTTTTCGAAACATCTATATCATCTTTTTTGTATCGTGAGCAAATCCGTTATGGATACCCCACCGCTGGCGGGGAAAACGGCGGGGTTATGTGGGACTCGCACCCACTAAAACCCCACGGTGACCACTCGTGCTTTATTGCCGGGGCCCCCGGAACGACCTTAGCCACTACATCCAAGGGCGTATGTATATTTAGTGTTTGTTTTGTTCTTGGAATTGCGCAGGTGTTCTAAAATATAGTTCCTATTTCTACGTGTACCTAATTTCTTAAGTTGGTATTTTTTTTCTTCTTTAATTGTGGTAGGTTTTTTTTTAATCGAATTGTGACATGAGGACTACGTTGGTTGGTACACTCAGGGACCGAGGAACCAACTGCAATTGCACGACATCAAGCCATGTTTTCTTAGATTGTCACCTCTTTCTGGACCGGGATACTTTAGGCTCATATATGTTTCACGCGTACAGCCAAATACTGTAAGAGATTTTCATAGAGTTTGATAGGTTCCAGTAGATCCATAAAAATCCGGAATTACTTGACTGTATCTAGAAGGAATTAGGTACCTAATAACAATTATTACTTATCTGTTCAATATGGTGATTGTGGACGCGGCCCGACTGTCGACAAACCGTTAACAATATAATGTCTATTTTCAGTGTAGTGTCCTCAAAACTGTTAAATTAGTAATGAATGGGCATCACGTTAACAGATGGGAATTAATTATTAAAGCGAGCGAATGTAAATGCATCGAAGCCTGAATGAACAAACTACGTTTCAGATTAGGTAAAACAAGAAATTAGGCGTATTCGTTACATTATTTGATTATTTTAATTACACGTGGCGACGTGGTTTTATATCGTTTGTAATTACTACAAATTGTGTTCGTAGATGTAATGTTTTGCCAAACGGTACTTGCTATTTTACAGACAAAGGGGATAATAATATGTTACCAGGTGATAGCACATTTTATCTCCTTTATTGCTTTAGGATTCAACTATCGTATACCTACAGCTTTTATAGAGGGTACAGTAGGTATTCTTATTTTGATTTTACTGAGTAACATTCGTATGTACAGTCGAACCAACTGACCCACCATAGGGCGATTTTCGATTGACGAGTAGTTCCTAGCTAAGCTTCGAAGACAGAATATTATGCATTTTATGCCGTGATAACAAAGATTAAATTGCATCGGTCTGTGAACAGGGGACACAATGGCCTTCAGATTCAAAACATCCTATGTAATTAAGAAGAAACTCTTAATTGTTTTGACGCCTTTAAAGAAAATATCTACGAAATGGTCATGAATCAAGTTGTTCGACTGTACTTAAGTAAGTACGTTATTATAAACTCAAACTTCGCATTTATGTTTATCAGAGTTCATAATTATGGATAGATGTGTGAGTATCTAAATATATAAAAGGAAAAGCTGACTGACTGACGTATCAACGCATAGCCCAAACGGCGAAACGTAGACACTTGAATTTTGGTACGGACATAGCTTAGGTACCATAGGGGTGCACTAAGAAAGGAATTCCTGAATTTCCCACGGGAATAAACGAGACAATTCTTTTGTATGAAAAATCTAAACGGCTCAAGTTAGACCCTTGAAATTTGGGATGCAGGTACTACTAAACTACGCGAATGAAATCGCGGGGCGTCCACTAGTCTATCTATACTGCGTGGAAAAGGACCCCGAGCAATCAAATAGTCTTAGAAACGCTGTCGTTTTTTTCATTTCCCCACATTGTCGTCTTAGTAAAATTTGTTCATATTGAATAGCCGAACAACGTTTTTAAGACTATTATAATATACGTAATGTATTATATTTTATACTATCACAAAAAAAAATATATATTTTATACTCTGTATAAAAACATAACTGAGAAAGTGAGAAAACATATCTAGATGAGAATAGTTTTGCTATATTCTACCTACATATTTCACTTTGTCTGCTTGCAAACAGCCCACCTTTGACGATGCAAAACTAAAATGGCGAGCGCATGTAGCTAAAACCGCGCGCATTTCGTGAATCTGCCTCACTGGCTCACTATGTCTGTCGTCATTGAGACAACGGTATTGAAAAAGCACAAAAACTCGCCATGCCACAGAGCAAACTCTCCTGATAAACTGTCTGTTGCTTTAAATGCGCTACGTTTTGGCGGGAGTTTGGCCTTCATCCAGCGGCGGCCACAGATTATTTGTGGCTACATGTCCGCCATGTTTTTTTTCCAAACATTTCGAAAAGCGGTTCGATGCAACTACTGAATGAGCCAAGATTCTACCACATTGAGATTGGGTTCAAAAGCATTTGTATTTTTCGTCTCATCCTACATAGATTATTATAAACGGGAAACTTTGTTTGGATACTTCTTCAACGCGAAAATTACTTTAAAAAATATTGAAATTTTATAATTAAATAGCTTTTACAACAACTATATTTGCTATATAAGCGTCTGTGGTCCAGTTGGTCGGACACTTGACTTGTAACCGGGAGGTCCCGGGTTCGAGTCCGGCTACTGGACGGGTACCAATGGGACTCTTTTTCAGAGCCTATGTACGCAACGCAACGCTCGTACGGTGAAGGACAACATCGCGATGAAATCCGCACACCACAAGGTGTGTGAACCCTATAACGGCGATGGGCTCACCCCCTGTCACGTTTGGTTAAATACGCTTGGTGAACCGTGGGTACTTGCTTTAGCAAGTGCCTCTGCCTACCCTTCTTTGGGATTAAAGGCGTGAAGTGTATATTTTTTATAACAACGAGTAAATTGGTACATAAGAAGGTGTTGTATATTACATTGTCATTAAACACTGATAAGTACAAATCCTTAAAATGTCACTAATGTGGACGATGAATAAAATAAACGAATAAACAGGTAAGTACTATAGAATACAGTTGTGTAACATGTCCACCGTGTCCTGGATCTCTCGGACCGACTCTCGCATACGTTATGATTCACTGGTTAGTTGATTGTGGTGTTTATTGATACATGTATACAACGTTAAATCAAAAACGTAGGCGAAACTCGGAAATGTCACTGAGCCTATGATATCACTTTTCTGTTCATACAAACTTACCGATCAGTTGATCACCACTTTACACGACGGGTTAACATTTTTTTTTGTTCTGGACATAGAGTTCCTTGGGGAAATTTGCTTGGTATCTAATGACTTTCTCGGATTTTGCTAACATTTTTAACTTGACCTTGTATCTACGTATGTAAGTAAAGTACCTACCTATTGTATGGCACCTAAAATCATGGCACTTACATGATTTTTTTGCGCTGAGCTATATCAATAACCACTTTCTTCCCACGTTAGTGTAAGTAGTTCATCTACCAGTCAATAAGTGAACCCAGTCAGGCCTGAAGTGACGTGAGTGGGAGTCACGCCTCCGTCTGGACCTCATTTCTAAATGTATACAGTAAATTCTGCAAAGTGTAAGAGAGTCCATTGAAAATCCAATCTTATTAAATTACGCAGTAAAGTCTCTGCCAGGACAAGTGATAAGTTCACTACAATTCTGTATTTTCTTCAGCGTTTTCGCTGAACATTGTTTATTTTAGCAAGAGTTTTTGTGATTGCATAATTTACAAAAGAGATAATGCACCTATCTCTTATAGAATTTTTCAAGCTTGCACTGCAGAGCTTATGCAAAACTCCTACATTAGATTTAAACAAGTCAAAAGCATGACGAGCGAGATGGATTAGTGGCGAGGGCGCCTCTGAGACGATAGTCGCTAGTTTGACTCCCTTGGCTTCTGCTATAATGCTGAGCATAACATTTGGTTATGTGCATATTTTACTGGTTCACTCAACCAGGCAAAAGTACTTACAAACTTAGGTCTTAGCATCTACCTACCCGGAGGGGTACATAGGGACCTGGTGTGCTACTAGGTGTACATCTCCATCCACGTGTCTCTATCCAACGCTACCGTCTTCGCCGCACTACCCGTCAATGCCCGTTGTCATTAGCTTGGAGTCCGTTGTTCGCACGTGTGCGTTGTTCTTCCTCATTTCCGATTCCTACTAGAATACCAGTAGAAAGCCACAACCACCAGACCGTTTGCACGTGTTCGGTGCGCTTGGCCAACCCATCTCCATTTGTTAAGATCGTTTTAGGTATTATTTATGTGTAAGTACGTATAGTGTAGGCACCCATAGAACATATTACACAAATTTTGTGGCCCGGCAAACATTTTTTTTGCCATAGGGAGTCGAATTTGTACCACCTGTATTGTAAAAAATTCAGCTGGTAAAGGTAAAATTCACAATTATTCACTTTTCAAATCTCCTTTGCACTTTCACAAATGTTAGCAAAATCGAGTTTCAGCGAGACTAGTGAACAACGATTAATTTTTATTTTATACTAGCTGATCCGGCAAACGTTGTTTTGCCGATATACATTATTAACAGTGTTTCTCTGTCATATAACATAAACCTTCCTCAAGAATCACTATATCTACTAAAAAACCCCCCTTAAAAATCTGTTGCATAGTTTTAAAGATCTAAGCAGTGTATTGTTAGATGACTGGCATATTATTATTGCTACGTTTTCCGAAGCGACAGACACTTTCGTATCAGAATACATACTTATAAACACTATTGTAAGTACTCCAAGTTAAAGAAACTTTCGGATGTCGAAATCGAAAAAGTTCGACCCTAAAATATATTATGTGAGATAGATGCCCGAGTGCGAACTAAATTATACGTGTTTGGAGCCGTCGGGGTGAAGGGCACAGCGGTAACTTGTGGAACATTTATTGGCGTTTATGAAATGTTTTATTAGTTAGGTAAGTAGGTACATGAAAAACATACATTTTATTAGAGCTAATACGCAATGGTGCATAAATATTAACTATAAGGGTGTAAGATCGTCGTTTAGTAAAAATCCTTCGAACTGAAATAGAGATATCATTCGCTGTCTGTTACTTTAGCGCCTACAATAAGGACAAATATACTACGCAATAGGTACTAAATACAGTAAAAATCATCTCTTCGTTAAGAGAAAACATAAATAAAAACATGTTATGAGGTATTATTTTAACTATCTTCTGGTAGCCGCTGTTACTATCTGAAGCGTCAAACGCTAGATTTTCTACGTCGGACCGTAAAATAAATCCTGTGCCCGAATATTTGGTGGCTCACGTTACATTTTTTTCTTCCTCAAGCCTCAAACTGGTGATGGTTATTGGGAACCAGAACTTCACGTTCCGTGCGAAACACAGTACAGAAATACATTAAAATAAAATCTCTTTTGAAATGTTTGAGCAACCAAAACGTATGACTGTCCGCGCTCCTAGTTGCTTGAGATCCGTGGTTAATTACCTAATATGCAGCGGTAGAGCGAGGTGTTAGTATGTACGCTTATTTAATATTCTAAAGATGCAACATCACAACATTTTTTGTCAATTTGTGAAATGAAGTAGAAATTTTCTCCAGAAAACTCTTCTGCGAAATATTTAGGTATCTTATAATCCCTCATTTTAATTACCCAATAACTAATTAGGTACTTATTTATTTATTAAGTAAGAAACTGCTCTCTTTGAAGAGTTTTAATTTCCAAAGACGATTCAGACCTAAGTCGGGCTTGGTAAGTAAGAAAGCAAGCCGGGCTTTGCCCACCGCACTGGCTCCGCTTGATTAAGTCTTTTGAGACGGCAACTTCTGGGGAAGGCTAACTAATTACTTACTTACTACCTATCTGTGAACTTGTTTATGTACTGAAATGCAGTTTTTAATCACGAGAAGTGTAAAAAAGAGGGAAGGCAAAGTTCGAAAATATGTTGCTACATAAAATACTCATTTCACTTAAATTTTTAAATAAAATTTCTAATCGAACCAACTTTTGTTTTTAGGAGTCTGGATGTTTACAAACGTGTCCCGTTAGTTAACGTAATCTTTATTATGAGTACCTTCTGTAACCAACTTTATTATTTTGATGTTATAAATTTGTAGCGGTGTGCGGTGGTGGACTATAATACGGTTTTGAAAGGAGTAGGACAATTTTTGCCATTTTGTGTTAGGATAACCAGGAGTTAGTATTTATTTGCATGTCACATCTATACTAATATTATAAAGCTGAAGTGTTTGTTTGTTTGAACGCGCTAATCTCAGGAACTATTTACTGGTTCGAATTGAAAAAATATTTTTGTGTTGAATAGACCATTTATCGGGGAAGGCTTTACAACATCACGCTGCAACTATTAGGAGCGAAGAAATAATGGAAAATGTGAAAAAAATGGGGAAAATTATTCACCCTTGAGGGCTTCCGTTGCGTGCGCTGCGAAAACGGTTCAAGATATCAAAAATATATGTATGAAAGAATTATTCCTCTTCAAATGATCTAAAAAACATCCACGACGTCTATCGTTTAAGATTAACTTATTAGAACTGTTTTTATGGTAATCAAATTTGGTAAATTAATGCATTATCTTCTATTATATAAAAATGAATTGATGTTTGTAAGTCTCGCTAAAACTCGAGAAAGGCTGGACCGATTTGGCTAATTTTGGTCTTGAATTACACGTGGAAGTCCAGAGAAGGTTTAGAAATACACCTTTTTCTTCCAATACACGGAGTACAAAAACGACTTCCTGTGGAAAAACAAATGTTTGCCGAGTACCTGGTTCTACTTAAAAGCAGATACGTTTAGAACCGTAAAACATTCAATATTACTAGCAGTAGGTAAACCAAATGAAAAATACCCATTACAAACATGCACATAGACGTTTTCGTAATTCTAAAACAGCTGCAAACCACCACAACTAAGTATGAAACATTGTATAAAATGATGAAATAAGACACCAATGCGAGTTAAGTGAGGCATAGAGCATCATGAAGGTAAGTTGGAAGCTCAGCAAAGTGTAGTAAAGTTGCTCTGCACGTGTGCGGCATACAACCACTCGGCTCAAGCTGTAATCAATCTTACACTCGTATGCTTTTGTACCGTTATGGTCAAAACAAACTTAACACCGTTACACTTTCACTTGGCCTGTGTGTTCTAAGTTTTCTCTTTTATAGGTGAGTTCTATTAACAGAGGTACAGTGTAGATCTGTGGCCGGGAGTTGTAGTGCTCTGGGTGCACTAAGCAATGCTGGTGTTCGTCGTGAAACACCCAAGTTTAGGTACCTAGCTTTTTGTTACACTAGCTTCTTAGTGGAAGTAATAGGTAAATACTTCAAAAGTGAAGTGTAAAAGTAGTAGACTTTCTTCAATGATGGAAAATTATTCTACTCGTGGTCATATATTCGGAGCAGTTTTCACTATTACCCACATAACAATAAAGATGAGTTTAACTTTTATTGGGATCGTTTAGAAATGTAGACAGAGAGCATCTTTAAAATAACTTCTCGGGCTGTTTGCCAAAGAACTGTTCCTAATATCGTTGAAACCTAAAAATATTGACTAGTAAAGCCGATTTCAAGAAAATACTCCCTTGGATTCTTGGTTCACAATATGATATTGTTTTCGAAAAAGTCGAGAATCATCGACGATCTTATTCGCTCAAATTGTAGGAGCTGAAGCCATCAAAAACTACTTAAGAATTTTAACTGCCGCGTAACTCCTTTATAGCATCCACTTCACCGGAAACCACGTTTATTACCTGCCAAGTTCGATTGCCAAGAAGAGGGATTTGTATTTAAATGTTATACAATATATACCTACATGCAATATATAATGTGTTGAAATATCCTCTCCAGTTCCCGATGTTATTATGCGTCAGCGTTTAGGAAACTTGTAAACGTGTACCTGATGAATCCCAAAAAGAAATCTATTACTAAGTAACTTAAGTTGTTCCGCAAAATCCCGTACTTTGCACTCATAAGTACATCAGCAGATGACACAACCATTGGGGAAGTTTGTCGGCCGAGCGATTCCCTGTGAAACTTTACTACGTGTCCTGCCTTCGAAACGGCGAAAGCTGCGCGGCCCAGGACATCTGTCGATACATCACCGATCCCCGCTGATCCTCGGCGGGATACGCGCGCGGGGGGCAGGGTAGCTCCCGGCCTACTAATGACAAGCGAACAGGGACCACTCCGCTACATACGAAAAGTTATCTAATTACCGCCAAACACTGACTGTACTCTAAGCTGTCCTTAAGACGAAGTTCGTCCCACCTAAGGCGAGTTATGTTATTACTTACTCCCGGCGCTAGTGTAGCTCCGAACTTCCATTGTCTCGCGCCCATGCAGCGGAGTAATCCGCCCGGAGTCGAGTGGAGCCATTCGAAATTTGAACGCTAACGGAGCCAGATGGAAACAATGGATCCGGGTCGCGATATGAATGAAATAACACACAGTTTTGTCCTGGCAACAATAACTGGGGAGTAAAAAAAGGGGAAACAAAGAAAAAGTTCATTGTTTTTGCGTTCTTCAAAACATCTACAGATTTCCTAGAGGAAAATACTGTGATGTTAAAGGATGAAGTTTATTTTAGCTTGCGGGGCCGTATTACGGATAGGTTGTTCATTTGATGCGAGGCATCGGGCTCGCGTTGTTTATGCTCTCGGCTTTATGAACGTTTACGTGTGTGTAGTTTGATATAGTGTTTTTTGCTAAAACAAATGACAGACTTAAATAATCATTGCTGACGTCATGTCACGACTATAAAACGCGATGTCACGAATGACGTGTCGACTGTCTGCGCACGCAGTAATCCATTCTCTTTTTGCGGATCCAACAAATGCCTGCACCACTTTATTCATAAATCATATCAAGTGAGCCGCGAAGCGATCAAATCGACGAATATGCTCATGGATATATTAGAATATTCGGTGTAATCTGATGAATGTTCTTCGAGAGGGATTTCCACTTCGGGTTGAGTATGAAAAATGATAATTTTCTTATGTTATATTTCAGCGGGTTTAGATTGAACGATCGTTTTGCCGCTGCAAGCGTCCTTGTGTGAGGGTATATATATTGTACATACATAATTCTAGGGTTACGTTTAGGAAATTATTGAATTGGATCGATTATGTAGTATCTGTTAAGGACATATACGAATTCATAGTTTTTAACAAGATTCTGTATCTTTTTCTTAGATATCGTTAGGCAAAGTCTTTTGTTTAGTTAATTCCCGCATAAAAAGATATTTAAGAAAATGTAGGAGGTTCACCGCGAGTTCGATATTTATTTTATGAAAATCAAGTGATAAAAAGAATTGTATTCAACTCCAAATCGAACAACAAGGAATCAAAAAAATATATTTTCTTCAATAAAAGTACCTGGACTGAAGCCGTGTGGTGACGGCGAATAGAATTCATGTGTCACCACGCCTGCCTAACTTTTCCAGTCGTCGTGGCGGTCAGCGACTGAGGTAACTTTCCAGAGGACGGGCAGCAGCGCTCTCTGTAAGTTAAACTATAACACCACTGCAATCGCCAACCCGCCTGCCAAAAGTGGTGATTATTGGTATTTCCCCCCAAGTGATCATGGAAATCATTGACGTCATGACTGACGATAAAGACTGATACCCATACTGGAGGAGCGTAAAACTTTTGGATTTTTTTAAATATGTTCTGACTCTACTCTGAATTTCGACTACGCGGTACAATTCGTTAGTCTACGCCGTAGCCGCGTAGCACATGTGCGGAGCACCCAGTCTCGCCCCTTTAAATTTTCTAATCACAATGACACATGACATTTCGATATATTATATACATCGTCATCACAAATTAAACATGTTTCACTTGTCGTTTTTAACAAATTGGGCCTCCGTACCTTACTGCTGAAAAACCGTGTTTATGTCCGACTCTAAAAAGTAGAGATCAGTTTTCTGTGTATGTACCACTGGAAATCTCCGTGCACCGTGACACAGCTTTGTGAGCTACGAGCCACGGCTAATTACAGGCGGCCTATTTGCCCCGCCGCCGACGCCGCCATCTGTGGGGACACTCTTGATATTGTATTACGCATCGTCCCGTCAACCATAGAACTGTTCTCGAAATACATATCCTAGTTCAGTTATAACGGCGCTCGTCGGCATGCTGAGGGCTGGCATGAGTTAATGATAGCAGACTACAAAAAACTAAAATGTAGAATTATAGGAGTTTCTGTGTGCCTGGAGTATGGCCATGACGAGAGTCCACAGAATCCACATTCAATATGCTATAACAAAATGCCATATTCCTTTCGTGTATTTAGTATACAGCCACAGATAAAATAATACTAGCTACAGGGGTAAACACACTAAAATTGTTTCTGGTTCACTGTCAGTTAGTGTTCATTTATAAAAATATTTTTCGTGTGAAGAAGCTTGAACTTAAAATAAATAGTGCTTATAAGTACGATTTTTTAACCTCAATGAACAAGCGTTTGACCCCCATCCTGCCTGATGCTAAGAAGCATACATGTTCATTAGGTTTTTTCGTCAATGAACTGATTAAGTTAGAAGCGTCTGTGGTCCAGTTGGTCGGATATTAGACTTGTAACCGGGAGGTCGCGGGTTCGAGTCCGGCTACTGGACGTGTACAATGGGACTCTTTTTCAACGCAACGCAACGCTCGTGCGGTGAAGGACAACATCGTGATGAAACCCGCACACCACAAGGTGTGAACCCTATAACGACGATGGGCTCACCCCCTGTCACGTTGGGTTATATACGCTTGGTGAACCGTGGGACTTTGCTTTAGCAAGTGCCTCTGCTCATCCCGTTTTGGGATTAAAAGGCGTGAAGTGTATTTTTTTTACGTTAGAAGCTGACTTGTCCCTGTTTAAGTTTGTGTGAATAACTGTAATAAGACGGATGAAATCACACGGCGTCCACTGTTTACTAATAGATATGCTTTTTCCAAACACATAAGTTAGCTGCTTAACATCAGGCAGGATGGTGGTCAAACGCTTATTCATAGTGATTAAAAAAAAAATGTTTATTAGAATTATAAAAACATTGTTCTCCTCTCTCTAAAGTACTCTAATCTTACTAGATTAGAGCTTCTTTTTATTAAATTCGCGCCGGTATACCGCGTTCAAAACTTAAATAAAAACTCAGTGCGTGTACCAGTATCAAATAAGAATACAATAGCGGATGCAACCCCGCTCTACTGGTATCTCAGATTACCTGCAGCGAGCCCGCGACGCAGACTCTTCCGCCTCGCCGATGGAAACATTCACTGAACTCTGTATTTGTTTTGTCAGAAACAGCGTGTACTTTAAGTAGTAATATGCTATACTTACGTTCTTATTTTTACAGTTCCGCGTCGTAACTAACTGATCGAATAAGCAAACAATGTAGGTAAATATTAATATTTACCTGCCGCTGTTGAACTTGATAAACCTACTATGATAAAGTAGATTTTTTTGTTACTGAAAGTATTTTGGGACTGAGTCTTAGGTTATCTTCGGTGTCACATGTGCTGACGGCCATAAAGTGAGGTAAACTAAATCACCTGGTTCATATAATGCGTAACAACAAATCGGATTCTGTGTATTTATTCTTTATATAATTTCTTAAGTAAAATAATACCCCTTATGATCAAAAGAATAAATAGTATTCTTTTGATCATAAGGGGTATTATTTATAAATTAATATATAACCAGTGCTACTTTTGAATATCCTCAGGCTTACCTTAAGTTTGTAGTATATTAATATATTTTCTGTGTATAAATTCATCATTCATTGTCATCTCGGTTGAATGGTGAACACATCCAGAGCCAGGTGAGTATAACACTTTACATCACCTTAATGACGTCAGCTTCTCCCCAAGACGTAAAGAACGCCCAAGGACTGAGAAGTATATAAAGTCCTGTTAATCGTGTAAAGAAGTATACAAAATTTGACGGGCACGTTGGTGTTGTGGTCAGCATGTCTGCCTCAATTCTGTAGAGTCGTGGGTTCGATTCCCACCGCAGACAGGTACTAAGGTGATGAGCTTTTAAGTACTTATTAGATGTTTTATTTATATATAAAAAAAATAAAATAAAATAAATTTATATATGTATGTATTTAAAAGAAAAAAAATGTATGTAAATAAATATAAATGTCGATGTCTAATTTCCATAACACAAGTGATTTAGCTACTTAACATGGGATGAAGGCAACGTGTGTGATGTTGTAAAAATATTGTTTACCAAATTAGTTAATATTTGTAGAAGTATCCTACAAATCAAACGTATCCTTATTTCTAATGATGTAGTTGTAGACGAGCCTTTGTGCCTTATAAGCATTAATCTAAGGAAAAAAAATCATCATCTTCAGAAGTTATCAAATGGAACGACACTTGATTTTTTTTCTCTCACACTTAACGGCCATTTTATTGACGCTCTGTTACGGAGCCATTGTTGTTGACGGTGAACGGAACGCACCGGATGCGCCCGCCCCCGCTCGCCCTACTCCCCATACAATAATGACGCACTTGCCGCTTTGTTCCCCATCAAATTACGTGCCCATTGTTCGGTAGAAATGAGAAACATACGAAAAAAAAAATATTGCGATAAAAAAATCTTGATCATCATTGACGAGGTGGCGAAAAAAGTCTCAAAATAAAAAGTTGAAATTGAAACCTTGCTGACGTCACAGTTCGTCCTCCGTCACATTGTCCGAGGTACTAATATTTCAGACAACACGTTGCAAAGGAGATAATTGGGTACGGTACACCAAGAAATTAGTTTACCAACCAAGACACGCATGTTCTGTTTTTTGATGTCCTGACCGAAGGTGGCGTGAAAAGTACTCGAAACCTGAGTTCATGTATGAAAAGATGTATGAATATAGATGAAGCGAAAGGGGTATGTCAGGATCGTGACAAATGGAGATCTGTAGTCTCCTACCTGCCTACCCCTCTGGGAGACAGGCGTGAAGTGTATGTATGTATGTATGATAAAAACTAAATGTTGTAATTATTGTAAACTTGTATGTTGTTTTTTTAACAAGAAACCTATACTGATTGAACCATTGGTGACATTCAGAAATCTGTATGGCACGAATATTCAATATTTTAAATTGGTAGACTTAATTTGATGATAAAATCGTTTAATGTCGCTGTGTAATCGTTTAGCTCTGCCTACCCCTCTGGCAGACACACATTAAGCTATTTGAATTATTTTTAATGTAAACTTCACATCCAACTATACATACTAAAATATTCAGATAATGACCGCAGTAAGTTTTCGTAGAGCCAATTTCATTAACATTCATTCATAACACACAGCTGGTTTTTCCTGTAAGTATTCATCTCACAAAGTGTTACATTTTTTTTTCTACTATTTTTTTTCCACTCTCAACACTGAACTAAACCACTTTAATAAACGCCGGCTGCTGTCCCGCGCTCATCAAGCAAACATTTTAGCAGAGCGTTTGTTGCACGACTGTAATATCCTGGAGCTGGTTGAGACCTTATTTCCATTCCATTAAAATTGTCTCTGTACTGAGAGTTGTTATACCCTTAGTGTGTTTACTGGTTGATAGTCAACTAAAGAGTAATTACCAGTGGCGTGCACACCATATAGGCAAAAAGACACTGCCTACCTTAATATTTAGGCTACCCGACCTAACAATGGAGTTATTGCTAGATCTTTTTTTGTTGTACTCACGACATAGACTAACGAAGGTCCTGTGTTTTGTGAGTGAGTAGAAAGATACTTATATTTTGTAAAGACAAGTTACCTATACATAGGTGTCAATCCTTGGGGATTACTGCCTACCTTGTCGTAAAAGCCAGTGCACGCCGTAACAAACAAAATGGTAATTAGCCATCAAGTTATCTTAATTTCAACAACAATGTCATCAGTAGCATTTGTATCGTTTAAATAAACTTACTTAGGTCCTAGCATACACGGGGGGTACATAGGGCCTTGCAGACATCTCTTAAAGGAACTTGTACGGACATAATTGTAATATAATACAATTTTATACCGGGTATTACGGCGTATTTATATATATACGGTATTACACCTCTGCCTACCCCGCTTTGGGATTAAAAGGCTTCACGCCTTTGTATTTATTTTTTTGCAAACAACGGATGTAGGCTGAATGCTTATCTTTGATTCATTTTGCACCGTAATACCTGTTATAAACTTTTATCCCCTTACCAATAAACGCCTTTTTACTTACACAACTGTTATTACAGGTCTACTTGAACTGGTTATTCCGTTCCGTTGACATACAACTGACAACTTGAGCTTTGTGTATCTTCTAAATAGCAATTCCGCCATTATTGGTAAGGTCTTTACTGAGTACCTAAATTGTTAATTATACCATGCACTGCGATTTCATCAGCATATTTTCATCTTTTTGCATCATCATCATCAGCCCATATTTGTCTACTGCTGGACATAGGCCTCTCCAAAAAAACAAACGTAGTGAGTTATTTTCCTTATATTTTTAAAATAATATGTAGCCGGTGATAATACAACTGGGGAAAATTTCCTAACGGTGATAGAATTTTCATCATATCGGTCCACTGTTTT
This sequence comes from Conopomorpha cramerella, assembly GCA_012932125.1. Lineage (NCBI taxonomy): Eukaryota > Metazoa > Arthropoda > Insecta > Lepidoptera > Gracillariidae > Conopomorpha > Conopomorpha cramerella. The sequence goes on from SJJU01003505.1 coordinate 53,146, forward strand.
AGGTGCCTAATTAATTAGAAGGAAAAACTACAGAGCTCTACATAGCTCTGTTACAAAAATATTGTGCAAAAGAAGAACTAAAATCTCCTGGTGACTTAAAGTTGTGCTTATAGTATATTCATAGACGCCCCGTGATTTCATTCGCGTAGTTTCAGTATTAATTTCTATTAAAAAATACTACCACCAAATTTAGAACAATAACTCTAAAAATAACGTTTTTTTAAAATCCACTTCTACCCCCTTTTTACCTCTTTAGGGAATTAATTTTGAAAAATCCTTTCTTATCTCAAGTAAACAGAACCGCTGTGCAAAAATTCAGTATTTTTTATTTAATTTCGATATGCTGTATTCTCCTCGTTTAGTTGTTCAGGCATTAACAAACAACGACAACATTTTCAAACAAAGTAAATATACGTAGAAGTCCGTACTTAAATCGTGCTACAAGCTTTTTTTTACGTATTAATAGTGTAATGACGTTATAAGTTGATGGTAAAAGATTTAAATTAAAAGTTTACTTATTGGCTGGGCGCTGATGAGTTGCTGATGGTTGAATGAATCGGTCAGAACTTTAGAGTTTTATAGGTAACCTATATACATTATAGAAGTGAGTTTGTAATATTTAAGTAATATTGAGTACTCATATCAGTCTATTGTCGTTGCTGCACAAAAGAATGGCAAGAATGTCGGGCAATTTGTAGCTCTGATTCAGATATTGTTAACGTATGACGCTCTATCGGAAACATATCAACTTGAACATTTCGAATACAAAATTGAGCTTTGCTGTCATGTAAAACTCGTGTACGCCAAGTTCAGACATAAAGTGGTTTGTACAGCTCTCGAAATGTTCAGTGAACGTTGAGGCAATATCGGCAATGGTTGCAGTCGATGCTACTTCGAGGAACGTTTCATAGGACATTCCAATCACAGTAACTTATATCAGCTATTGTGCTTTAAACTGGCGGATATGCGGACTTAGCTTTTGAACAATGTTATAGAAAGTCTATTTCTTTATGTTTGTAATTACGCAGCTGTTTTTATTTGAGTAATGTGCGTGATAGATTGCTAAAGCCGGGTTGGAGAGAGTACATATTTATTTTTTAAAAGATATCTCAATATACTCTCATTTCAAAAAAAATCTAAATTCTGTACATATCATCAACATCATAAATTGTGCACACTTAAATCTATACTAATATTATAAAGAGGAATTATTTGTTTGTTTGTTTGTATTGAATAGGCTCCGAAACTACAGAACGGATTTTGATGATTCTTACACTAAAAGAAAGCTACGTTTTTCCAAATGAACATAGGCTACTTTTTATCTCGAAATTCCAACGGGCACGGGAGGATGCGAGTAACACTGCGTGGCGCAGCTAGTCAATAATAAATAACAATTGTAATGTATTTATATTCTAATGTCAACTGTTCACTGTTAGTTATAAATTAATGTTTTTGTAACTTTATGCTAGAATGTGTATTGTTGTCCTTTCTGTGTTAGCCTTTAATTAAGATACCACTATACTGTAATGTTTACGGCTTTTTTATACGATTTCGGCTTTTTTATAGGATGTAGTCGGGGTGCAATTTCCTGGATTGTACGGCGATGAGTTAGACCCTTATTGTAAATGAGATACAAGTCGAGAAGTTACCTGAAGGACATTATTATTTATCCAAAGGTTTTCGTTGACAGGGAGACGGTCGGTGTTTACACAACTATACTTCGAATCGCAAAGATTTATCGACTATTAAAAAGTGTTTCAACCCTGTATTGTCTCCCTGCATAAACTCAAAATTTGATATGATGGTCGTGCTATGATCTAGCAACTTATAACTTAAGGCCAATATTGATAGTCCATAAATGCTAATGTGGCTGAATGATTCTTGTGATCCTAAGGTTTTAATCTCAAAAAGGGGTGGCCCTTTTGGAGATTATGGACTTGAGTGTATGCATAAATATTTTTTTCTTTATCTGTTATTCCATGATGTTTTGATCAAAAATGTTTTTTGTAGAGTGCCTTTGTTCTTTTTAAAGTTTATTTTACATTTTACAGCTAATTAACATAATGGCAGGATGTTTACTTGGTCACCTAGTACAGGACATATACATACTTATATACTGAACTGTCACGCCAGCCGCAGTGGATAGCCCGTGACAACAACGTGTGACATGTAATTACTCGCGTCAGAACCGATTGACTATCGCTCGCTTTGATTAATTCCCGTCTCAGGTAATACAATTACCTTTTACTAACATATTATGTGGGTACCTAGCATGTAGCTAGGAGTACGTACAGTGTTGTAGTTTAATTAATTACTCTGTATTGTTCTAAGCTTGTTTGTTACGTCAAAAGAAGGATAAGAAACTGAAAACATGCTCTTATTTATCTAGAGAAGCTTAAGCAGCGATGTCGTCTATGATGGAGCACACTTGTTCATTATTTACCTATTTACTCCAGTGACTTGAAAATCTACAGATTACATATACTGCGTAGGAAACACAGAGTCCATATAAAGCATGTAAAGGAGAAACAATATTGGGTTATGTACATAAGTGAATACTAGGTATTTTGTATTTAACCGGGATCCATACCACAGATACCAATTGGTGCTTAAATGTTCGGAGACTACGCCGTAGATGAAACCGTAGCGCGTAGCAAAAACTCGTAGTATACTGTGTATTGCTTTTTTATCATCAAAGTCAAAGTGAAATATTATTTTTTTCATCGTTATAAGTGCTATAGCATACAGTAGCATAACACAAAGCTTGACGACCCCCGTTATCATCATCATCATCAGTCCATATTTGTCCACTGCTGGAGATAGGCCTCTCCAATTGCACGCCGCTGTAATCTGTTTTCGGCTTCTCGCATTCAGCGTCTGCCAAAGTCCATCTTGCCTGAGGGCGTCCTCCGTTTCCATTGCACTTGTGTTTTTTTTTAAATTAAATTTGATCACATGCTTAATATACCCAATATGATAAATGCTAAACTGAGTTTTATTGTACATTAGATTCCAGATAATAATGAGAGTGAAATCTAAATACGAAATTACAGTAACATTCTGCTTACACTCACAGTTGATAAATAGGTTAGTGCCCGCGACTGTAATTAAGCTTAATCTATGTAACGCACTCACTAACTTTGATTGAGTGTGTTCAGTAATTATTAGACCATTATCGCAGTGTTTAGAGATAATTATGGCCACGATTGCAAAGTTATTTGAACCTAGCATGGGCATTTAGAATATGCCTTGCGCGCTACAGGAAAATTCTTTTGTAAATCTAAACCAGCATTCATAATTCCATGAGGGCGTGACAATAGGTTCCGCGAACCTATATATACATAAATTAACCGCAATCCTTAATGCATTTAAGGTATAGTGAACACGTTGTATTATCGGTGTCTTCTGAAAAGTAGATTACAACTTCATACCGTGAGGTTCAATATTTTTACTATTAATAAAAAATTGCCTAAATGTCATTCCAGTGTATACGGTATGTGCGTGTCAAACATCAACAAAATCTGTCCAGCCGTTTGGACGTGATTCGCGGACAAACAAACAGACAGATATTGTTTCAAAAATATGTAATTCGGCTTCTGTAACGGCAATTCGACATATTACGCCACTGGTGTTCTCGTAAAAAGAATCAATATACAGTTTTGGACCTTGAACAGTTGTATTATAGTATAGATTTGGAGAATAAACATTGCATTTGAAAACAAACCTTAAAAAACTTATCGTTATGTGCTCCGCAAGGCACATACTACACTTGGCAAATGTTTTTGCGCCAAAACTGCGGCGTGCATTATTTAAGGGGAGACCCTGTCACCTGCAACGGAGGCCCTGCCACTATTTTTAGTATAGCGCCACTCGACCGCGCCGCCGCGACGCTCACAGACTTGCTTTTTTTACATTACAGTTTGTTGTTGCTATAAATTGTTAAAAACCTACAGCAATCACTATCAATACACAGTATAAATCGAAGTCGCCACCATCTATGTTTCTATGTATGTTTAAATATTTGAAACGACACAACGGACTTTGATGGCCATATTTGCCGTAGAACCGATAACCGTTGGGGAAAACGAGTTCTCGAGTGGAGACCGCGTCTCGGCAAACGGAGTGTAGGACGCCCTCAGGCAAGGTGGACTGATGATATACGCAAGATGGCTGGCAGAAGCTGGATGCGAGAAGCCGAAAACAGATCACAGTGGCGTGCAATTGGAGAGGCCTATGTCCAGCAGTGGACAAATATGGGCCGATGATGATGATGATGATGAACGGACTTTGATGCGGTTTTCTTTAACAGATAGAGTGATTTTAGAGGAAGGTTAATATGTATAATACGTATAATTAATCGCAGGGAAATACTGTTAATAATATATATTGGCAAAGCAACGTTTGCCGGGTCAGCTAGTAGTTTAGAGGTAATTGCACTTTCAAACATATTCTACTGGAATAATGTAACACATTTTCCTAAGGACGGAAGCATTACACATATACGTTCATCTGATGATCAAAGTTAAAATATCTACATGAGAGAACAGTTCCATTGCACTATAGCAAATTTTCGGCACTTCACATTTTGTAAATATATTAAGACCTTAAGAAGGTTAGTGCTTCCCACTTAGCTTACTAAGATGCACTTACTTCCAAGAATGTTCAAACTACACTCTCACAAGAATGTAACTGTAGATGTCAAGCTGCTTTCCATTATAAAGTTGATGCTCCTAACGAAGTTCCCGAAGTAACCGTTTTCTCCTCACAAAAGGACAGTTCGGGGTGTTGCCGTTATGAGTTCAATAGTGGCCCTTGCACCGTCGATATAAGAGTGCCTTTTACTGGGGCCATTTGTTCACTCGCCAGTTGATTTATTGGTGCATCAAGAGTCGAGGCGAGGATAACGCGAATCTGATGAGCTTCCGCGTGCTCAGATTTTTCAATTCCGAGAGATATGAACCCGATATAAATTCGGCTCCAGCCCGGTACGTTGCTACCTATTTGGCGTGCCGCTTTCCGCTCGATTATATTAAACTTTAATACTGCAATCTGCTCACAATGTTTCGGCGAAAGTTATTGGCTACACATCGGTGATTTTTCATATTAGGTAGCTTGAATGGTGGGGTGTTCGCGTGCGGTCGCGTTCAATGCTTAACTGCTCAATAATTCATTGTAAAAACTTGGTTGGATACAACCGCAAAAAATACGATGCTTTTTGCATCATAAGACAGAAGTTAGTATGCAATAAACAGCCTAATCACTACATAGTTTAAAACAAAGTCGCAGTCTGTCCCTATGTATGCTTCGATTTTTAAAAGCTACTCAATGACTTTGATGCGGTTTCTTCAGTAGATAAAGAAGAAGAAAGTTTATATGTATAATACAATAATACAAGTATAATGGTAAAACAAATTAGGTAAAAATTTTGTTTGCCGGGTGATCTAGTATTAATAACATCCAAGTTTAAGTAGGTGTATGTATAACTAGTGGACGCCCCGCGATTTCATTCGCGTAGTTTAGTAATACCTGCATCTGCGTTAATTCCCGTTCCCGTGGGAATTTTTGCAATCACTTTCTTAGTGCACCCCTACGGTACCTAAGCTACGTCCGTTCCAAATTTCAAGTGCCTACGTTTAGCCTTTTGGTCTGTGCGTTGATGACATATCAGTCAGTCAGTAAAGCTGACAGTCAGAAAAGCTGACTGACTGTCAGCTTTTCCTTTTATATATTTAGATATTAGTTGTAGGCACGCATGTCATTTATGCATAATATCTTTTTATACATTGCACATGCATCACGGGGTGGACGAAATACATTTTCGGAAGTTCTCTTCTACAGGCTTTAGTGGAATTAAATCCCACATGGGATAGTGGAATTAGCCATGTACCTCAAATCTTAAGTGGTACATTTTTCTGCCTTTTCGTATAGGATTAAGAATCATTTTCAAATGTTACTATGAGAACCCCTACATGAAAGTGAATATTTGTCGAGTTATTGAATTTCAAACTAAATTTTTCGACATACAGTGCGTAATGGCTCTAAGGCAGTAAAAAGTACCACTTAAGATTTGAGGTATATGGCTAATTAAGTATATTTACGGATTAAAAGGAATATTCAGTGGATTGCATGATGTGGTTCAGACTAGCAATTCATTCTAAGCGTTTTTCATACTTCACCGTCTAATAGGTTTCAGGAGTAGAGTGCCTAGGTAATATATTCCCGGCATATAATTGGAAGACGTGCGATCCACTCCCCGTTTTTATTGCCGAGGCAAAGGATTTAATATTACTTCCTTAAAAGTAGCTTCTTTACCCACTCTAATGCAGAATGTTTCACAAGAATACGCTTGTAATTTGAATGTTATTGCCTACTTTCTACCTCTATATTGTAAGGCGCAGATAGTTCTGTTACCACATAAGTATTTTCTTATTTTTGAAGGAAGTAAAATGAAATGACTACCTAAAAAACTACCTATCTCTGTAAGCGTCTGTGGTCCAGTTGGTCGGACACTTGACTTGTAACCGGGAGGTCCCGGGTTCGAGTCCGGCTACTGGACGTGTACCAATGGGACTCTTTTTCAGAGCCTATGTACGCAACGCAACGCTCGTACGGTGAAGGACAACATCGTGATGAAACCCGCACACCACAAGGTGTGTGAACCCTATAACGGCGATGGGCTCACCCCCTGTCACGTTGGGTTAAATACGCTTGGTGAACCGTGGGTACTTGCTTTAGCAAGTGCCTCTGCCTACCCCTCTTTGGGATTAAAGGCGTGAAGTGTATTTTCTTTTTACCTATCTCTGTACTATGGGTGCCATAGACTGATACACTTACATAGATACATTTAAATATATACATAGATAAATAAAACACCCGAACGCACACAACAAACGCCTCAGCTCATCTATAAAGCATTATGTCCGTGGAGGGAATAGAACATGTGGGTATTATGTGTAGATAACGAAGCCTATGCCCAGAAGAGGACGTCAGCTGAAATGATAAACAGGGTGTAACATAATTAGCTCGATTTATTACTTTATCCGCATACAATTTCTCGATCTCGATCGAGGTAATATTTTGAGTTGACATATTTTACAGTAACTATAACCAAAAGTGTCAAGAGAAGCAAGATTTGGCAATCTTGCAGAATGTCGAATTAAGATTTAAGATTATTCGGTGAGTAATTGTGTCGATTTAGAGAATGATGCAAAATTTTAAGTGTTAGTCCTAAAGTAACCCTCTAAAGACTCATTTTTCTGGTTACAAATGACCCAGAAGACATCGTGACTCCAAGTCAAGTCCTTCTTTCCTGTCCTTCGCACTAGCTGTCCTGCCACAAAGGGTACAATTATTGCCATTGTGTGAAGAATAATGACCCTTAAGTGGTTCTGAAGCTCAGACAGTATCGGGCGAAAATATCGTGATGTTTTAACCTTTTCTTCGTATAACGACAGTAATGTAGACACATATTGCCGATTGGCCGACCGTAGGCCAAGAAAATGGTATGTCACTTTTGATTTCCTGTGTCACTAAAACAAGGGTTGTTACATTGCGGCAAGCAAGTTGTCCTAATGTCTAATGACATTAATTTGACTTTCAATCGAGGTGGGAGACTATAATAGATTCTTAGCCCCCTTCATCAGTGACGTAAAAGTAAGAGAGTTTGCAGTGAAACATTCTATTTTAAACTTTTCTAAGCATTAGGTATAAAGTTCCAAAGACACCATCGATTATAAGTCCACCGCCTCTGCCGCACCAATCGATCAATGTCGCTCATTTCAGAGGTGCCTACGTACCTAAAGTCGATCCTCACGCTTCTAACAAATTCAATAAGATTGAGATGCATAATTTGAGAAGAGAATCTGATTAACATTTTGGACAAGGGATGGGTAAATTATGGACGACGGTGACTGATTATAGATATTTGAGGCCAGATTAGTATCCGTTCATTCATTTCAAGAATGTCAAGAATATTGTGGAGGGTATAAATTTGCACTGCAAAATCTTAATGTAACATTGTTATAAAATACACTGTAAGATAATGGGTAGATGCCGATGTTGTGAGTCCTGTCTACTATAGCTATGCGGTGGGTAGTAGGTGTACATAATAGACGCAATCTCATGGACACTTTAAGCCTGAAATTTCAGAGTTGTTTAACTATGTTCTATATACGAATTAACTTGTTTTTTATCTTTTCATTAAGGTGTACATAAACAAAACATACCGAAGATGTATGGTATTATTCTAAGACCTAACTAAAATTTTATTGCAACTAGATTTATTGTAAGAGCTTTACCACGGATTATCGCGTTGTCTCGAAAGAATTGGGATAAAATAGCCTTAGTTGTATGCATTTTCAGTTGTTTTTCAATACCAGTTCAGTAGATTCAGAAATGGATACACAAATTGAAGCAAAAGAAGTTTTAACATAGTTAATACCTGCTCAGGCGGGAGGTGTGCCCGGATTAGACTTTGACTTACTTAATTAATAGGCTGACCCCCTGTCACGTAGCATTGTGGGTATTTGCTTTGCAAGTGCCTCTGCCTACCTAGATTTGGGATTAAAAGGCGTGTTTATTTTAATTTTAAGGAATTATATAGTCTAGGAAACAATCTTTCCGTGTAATTCTGTTCGTTCTTTGTGCACCTGACCATAGATATGGACTTAGCTTTACTATATAGTTTATTAAGTGAAGTTCGACGGCAGCTGCGTGAATATCTTACTTACCCACAGCATTTCTCCTCCGGGTATCGGGGGAAACAAATTCCAAACGACCACAGGGCGCCAGCTCCGGAGCTTCAACATTTCAGCCCGAGGACTTGGTGCTTGGAACGAGATTACAGCACCAGATTTCCATCTTCTTATATATTAAAATGAATTGCTGTTCGTTAGTCTCGCTAAAACTCGAGAACGGCTGGACCGATTTGGCTAATTTTGGTCTTGAATTATTCGTAGGGTAGTAGGGAAGGTTTAAAAGGTGCATTTCTTCCAATACACGGGGTACAAAGGCGACTTCGTAAGGCAAAACAAATGTTTGCCGAGACAGCTAGTTAAGAATAAAAATTTGACTGCTAGTGAAACAGATAATGTGTATTCCAGGACTATATGTTTAACGAGAGGTTTTACGATCATCGTCATATTGGCCGTATTGGTGAAGTGGTCAGCATGTCTCCCTCTATTCCATAGAGTCGTGGGTTCGATTCCTTCCGCTGACAGGTCCTTACGTGATGAGCTTTTAATTACTTGTAGCTGTGTCTGGGTGTTTTATTTATATAGGTAAGTATGTATTTTAAAGGAAAATAAATGTATTTGAAATAATGATATTTTGTTGTCCGAATTCCATAACACAAGTGCTTTACCTACTTAATGGCAGTGGCGTTCACTGGCTTTTACGACAAGGTAGGCAGTAAAGGATTCACACCTATGTATACCTAGGTAACTTGTCTTTACGAAACACAGGTACCTACCTATCTATTCACCTACAAAACACAGGACCTTCGTTAGCCTATGTTGTGAGTACAACAAAAAAGGATATAGCAATAATTCTATTATTAGGTCACCAAAATAATAAGGTAGGCAGTGTCTTTTAGCCTATATGGTGTGCACACCACTGTAATATGGGTTGAAGATAATGTGTGTGTTGTCGGAAACCACAACCATCGGTTTTGTGCCTTTCTCCACCAAAGCGGGCTCGCCGTCTTTACCAGATTGTTGGGCCACGATCCATCCATTTATTCCAGGACTAAGGAAGTGCCTACCTATACCTTATACTAGAGGTTACCTTGCCATTCTATCTCGAAACTTTGCATTATTCCACATTTTTGTTCCTGACTTTGGTAGTCGGTGAAACTAAAATCTCCTTTATTCCATTGTTATGGGAATTTTATGATACAATATACATAGGGAGGTATGTATGCGTATGTCCCAATTATGTGAATTAGGTATATTAACTTTGTCTCCATTTAGTTTTGTGGTACCTACACCGTCTGTGTACATTTTACGTGTATTCACTCAAATTTCATATATATACCTCGCCCAAATTTTCGCATATATATTATTAGTAGGATGTATATAATAAAGTATGTAATTGTACTTTTCATCAAGAAAATCGCGAAACTCTACACCAAGCGTGAACCTTTAGAAATGCAGTTTGTCGTCACTAGGCACAGACTCACTACAACAAAATGGACAATAGACATTCATCCCACATCTACGAAAGCTAAGTAAACCTAGAGCACGCTAGTTCAGCTTAAACTGGTACTTTAGCAACTCGTCCTATGCTTCCGGTCATATTGCACGAGAAGGAGCCGCTTACTTTACAGCAATGGGAGCGTTTAGAGGAGAATGTTGCTTAAAGTAAACTATAGCAAATATACTTTGAATCATGTCGCCTAGCATTTAGTATGTCAACCGGGCTCAGCTTAACTGGGGGATTAGAAACTAGGCCTGGCCCGCACCCTGCGGTCACCAGACGCGGCAATTCCCGCGAATGCCTCACGGTCACATTTATAGACCACAACGGCCACAATAAACTACTGTTATTGCAAAATCTTTCTTATCGTCCTTGGAGCATTCATTGTATTTTTAACCCCCGACGCAAAAACGATAGGGTGTTGTAAGTTTGACGTGTCAGTGTGTGTATGTGTCTGTCTGGCAACGTAGCTCCCAAACAGATGATCCGTGCGGTTTATTTTGTTTGAAAGCTGATTTGATCGAGCGTGTTCTTAGCTATATTTGATCGATATGTGTTTACCCACTCAAAAGTTATTGGGGTTGAAAGTGGGGATGAAAAATGTTACTTGAATAGTTTGTACAAAAGTTATGAGGGTTGAAAGTGGAGAAAAAAGTAGACTATACAAATATGTTCAAGTGGGGTATCAAATGATGGGCACGACACGGACATTAAAAATCGGGTTTATTTTTTCAATTTAATAGTTATACGTGTTACTTCTATTAGGATTTTGTTTAGATTATGACATACAGTTTCAAGTTGAAGAGATGTAGGTATATTTTAATCCATAATGAAAATAATAGGAAACATATTCACACTTGCGAAACACATACTTTGAACCGTATTGAACTGAAATGATCGAGGTTATGTTCAGGTATACTTCGACGTTTCCTAATAAAATAATGTAGGCTGCATTTAACGTCGGCTGGGGCCGCCCTTGGATGTAGTGGCTAAGGTCGTTCCGGGGGCCCCGGCAATAACGCGCGAGTGGTCACCGTGGGGTTTTATTGGGTGCGCGTCCCACATAACCAGCCGTGGGGTATTCATGACGGATTTCCCTACGATAAAAAAGGACACATTGAATGTGATATGTCTAAATCTAGTCCATTGTTTATGGTAGATTGTCTGTTATACGTGTGAGTGTACCTCTTGTTAGCTGTCCTAAATAATAAATAAATAAGATATAAGTATACATAGGGACAGATAGCAGGAGGTAATTTTGGGATATACTAAGTAGTGATCGTTTGGGAAAAGAAAAATAAACCAATAAAATACAGTTTTTAAAATAATTTATTAAAGTAACGCGTCTCATTGATTCGAGGACATTTTGAGACTAAAATTCCAGGTTGGTAAGTATGTTGGTACTTAATAAAATAATTCATACAACTATTTATATTTCAAATTAATTTTAAGTAGGTAATATCCAAAATTAAAAAAAAAACATGGACATTGATGTACCATCTATAAACAACAAAGCGAGTCTCAAAGAAAAAAAAAAAGAACGCCATTATTTTTTTTCTAATACAACTTTACAACATTTTCCAATTTATTTTGTACAATCTAAAAATATGTAGATTTTAAAACAACACGTAGAAAAATGCATTTTTTTTGCTAGCCTATTTAGTTTTACAGTGGCGCTGGTCAAGCTTTTCCTCAGAACACTCCGAGCTGTACCTTCACGGTACACTATAGGTACGGTCGGCCAAGAAAATGCTCTATCAGTTTCGATGATACTTCCTGTGTCACTAAAACATCAACAAGGTAGAGTTGGTATTAAATGTTTAAAACGGGTATTATAGCGCGAAGATAAGCATTCAGCTTACCTTCGTTGTTTGCCCGACGTTTCGACACATTTTAAACATTTAATATCATGTCAGTGCGCGTTTCCTTAAAAAAAGAGTTGGTATATTGTGACAAGTGAACAATTAACCTTAGGGCCTTACCAATAATGGCGGAATTGCTATTTAGAAGATACACAAAGCTCAACTTAATTTGTCAGTTGTATGTCAAATACGGAATAACCAGTTCAAGTAGACCTGTAATAACAGTTGTGTAAGTAAAAAGCCGTTTATTGGTAAGATTATTAATGTTTAATGACATTCATATGAGTTTCAATCTTAGGGTGGTAGAGCAGATTCTTGGCCGACTGTACTACTAATAAACTCAGTAACTATTTCCCAGTTGCACCAAGATCAAATTGTCAGTTGTATATCAAATACGGAATGACCAGTCTCAATAGAACTGTAACAACTTAGGTTTAAGTTACACCGAGTTTATTAATAAGGGTGTATATGTACAGAATAAAGGCCGTTTTAACGTCACAATTGACAGGTGTAAAATTGATTTGTTACTTTAACACCAGGAAATAGAGTATATTTTACATTAACCACGGGACAAAAATACCGAACTAACGAGACTTAGCGACATACACAGCTATTAGTTGTATGTGGCTATCGCCGTTTTAGGGTTCACACACGTTGTGGTGTGCGGGTTTCATCAGTTGAATGTAACATCACAATAACGCCTTGTACTGAGCTTAACCAACACCACGCTATATTTTTTTTCTTAACTCTATCTATGTACGTACATACATTCTGACAAAAGTAACTATAAACTTTCACAGTGTCTATCTCAGACTGAGGCGGTGAAAGATGGGTGGCATTTCATAGAAGTGACGTCACCAAATTCCCAACGCGACAGGAACTTGCCGAATGGTGTATACTTTTGTGATACTTAAAAACTGAGTGTAAAACTACACAAAGCAATGGTCTCAGAAACGTTGTTGGGCTCGTCGATATGAACAACTTTTACTATAGCGGCCATACAGAGATATTAAAAAAAAATTGAACTCCATACAAAACAGACATTCTTTTGCATCGGAAAATGACATTTTGTATGGGGATGAAAAAAATATAATTTTATTTACCCGAATTGGCGCCACGAGCTCAACAACCTTTGTACGATCATTTCTCGCACCCTTTTACAAGCATCATATAAAATTCATACAAAATTTTCGTCTCATTTTCTTGGACACCCATCAAAATCAGTAGCACTTTACACAGTAGGGTGTATAGAAACAGTGTGTATGTCCCATTTGTTCGATAGGACAAGTTTCTCTCTCCCACTCTTACTAGAGAAAAAAAGGGACGAACAAAGTAATGTTGTTCAACGAAAAGAACAAATGAGACATACCTGAAATAGTGATCTTTAGGTATTTAGGTATTTTCCGCAACACCATGTACATTGTTAATACAATTCAGTCAAATTAATATTTCTTTTTTTAAATCTAATACCACCATCTCACCCCACCCAGTCCGGAAAAGGAAGGTTTAAGTACCATTCACTTAGATCGAACATTTAAACAACTAGTCACATTGGTATTTCAGATTTTAGTTTTATACATATATGAAAATATAGCGATTTAGTCATACAAATCAAATGCTTCTAATAAATATTTGCGGTCTCTGTAATCAATATCATTGCATATAATAATTTATATTTAAGCATGCAACTTGTAAGGCCCATTTACATGGTGACATCTTCTCGCCACAAACATCCTAAACAGTAAAGTTGAAAATAACTTGCGTCGGGTAAACTGCCAGCATGGACTAGTGGTCAGGAAATCTGCCTCTAGGACGACCGTCGCGGTTTCGATTCCCGCCACAGACGCAATGCTTTGGTGATTGATGAGCTGA
>SJJU01003506.1:0-13408 GCA_012932125.1 Conopomorpha cramerella
GATTTTTCTAGTCCATAAAGATAAATGTAGGATGTAAAGTGTATAAACATAACGTCAAGCCTGTTTTCCGAAGCAGTATCAAAACTAAATTATTGAAAACTAAAATCAGACGAAGCTATGCCTCGCTCGGATACATAGAAGGGGGAATTTATCCCCCCCTTTAAGCAGATTTAGAAGTTCGAAGTCTGAAATTACTTAGCCAAATAGCTGAGGATGTGTTTGTTATGATATGATGATATTACGAGATATTATAGAGAACAAGGTGAATAATAATAATAATAAATAAATAAATATTTTACTACAACACACACACTGCCTTCATCCCATATTAAGTAGCTAAAGCACTTGTGTTATGGAAATCAGACAACGAGATATATTTACTTATATATTTTTTTTTTTCATTCAAATATATACATATATAAATAAAACACCCAGACACATCCAACAAGTACTTAAAAGCTCATCACCTAAGCACCTGTCAGCGGTGGGAATCGAACCCACGACCCTAGGAAGCAGAGGCAGACATGCTGACTACTACACCAACGGGCCCGTCGAATCGAGAGACGCTTCCTTATTGATTAATTTTTTTCCTTTCATTCATTTTCTATTGACGCAGAATCATCATCATCAGCCTATATTTGTCCACTGTTGGACACAGGCCTCTCAATTTGCACGTCACTATGAATTGTTTCCAGCTTCTCGCATACAGTTTCTGAGCCAGCCACCCTGCGCAAATCTTCAGTCCACCTTTCCTGAGGACGTCCTACACTCAGTTTACCGAGACGCGATCTCCACTCGAGAACTCTTTTACGTAACGGTCGTCTACTGCTAATATCGCCGGCCCACTGCCACTTCAGCTTGCTAATGCGATGAGATGTTAAAGTATGGGATCTATTTTCATGATTGTTTACGGCGGTATAATCATGGAGTATATTTCTATATCAGTCTCTCTTGTTCTAAGCCTCTCTAGTGGCGAAAAGAGCCACCACATCCTTAGAAAAAAAATATACGAAAATTATAATAGCGCGGAAAACTAATACGAAATCAATATTATTCGTTAAGACAGGACAACAACTGTCGGGTCCGCTTTTACAATAACTTTCATAAAAAAAACTGATTTCAAACAGTAAACAATTATGACCTACATACATGATTTTTTCATGAATACCATTGTCAGAGCTGAACCAAATTGAAATGGGGCCACACAGGAAACAACTGCTTTAAAAAAACAGGTGAATTGGGAACATCTTCCTTTTTCGAAGAATTGTGTTGCTTCTTTCAGTTCATTCAAATGTCAGAATTAATGGACGTCAAAAATAAGTAGGCCAAACTAAATACTTCGTAATAATAACACCGTTTAGTTATAACACTTCAAAGCTCGGAAAATAGGTCCAATTGGATTTTAGTCTCATTCTACTCGCCTGATGGAGCCTTGACTGGGTAAATACGCGTCATGTTTTTAACTTTATTTACCTGGTAAGAGTAGGTAATTTGTTTATTTTCGCCTCTATTTCCGTATTCAAAATTACTAAAACTAATTCAAACAAATTCGTAAAATGTACACTTATTATTTAAAAAAAAGTAATGATTTTAGGTTAGGTGTAGTCAAGTTGATAAAAAATATGTACCTAAGCTCATACGCATTTTTTAAACTTCCCCTCGATTTATCGGATTTGCTCTCATCAAACCCTGGTTACAAAAACAATGGACATAGAAAGCTAAATAAACCGCATGTTACCACCCTAGCCTAACTTTTACCGTGAGAACTCTCCAGAGGACGGGCAGAAGCGCTCTCTGTGAGTTAAACCACAACACCACTGAGATCGCCAACCTGCCTGCCAAGCGTGGTGATTATTGTCATGCCTGATGATCATGGAAATCATTGGAGGAAGCCCTCGTCTAGCAGTGGACTTTATGTGGCCGATGATGATGATGATGATGGACATAGAAAAATGACATTGTAAGTATTCACTGACAATTCTGTCACTTACTACTATTGACGGGCTCGTTGGTGTAGTGGTCAGCATGTCTGCCTCTGCTCCGTAGGGTCGTGGGTTCGATTCCCACCGCTGACAGGTGCTTAAGTGATGAGTTTTTAAGCACTTGTTGGATGTGTCTGGGTGTATTATTTATATAAGAACATATTTAAATGAAAAATGTATATATACACGTAAATATATCTCGTTGGCTGATTTCCATAATACAAGTGCTTTAGCTACTTAACATGGGATGTGCGTGTTGTTGTAAAATATTTATTTATTCCGTGATTTCCGTGACACAATTGTCTCGGAAATCATCAAATAGGGGAAAAGGTAAAGTTTCGTAATAAAGAATTATATTAAGCCTCCGTCTTACCCCTTTCAAAGACGGGTGTGACGTCATGTAAGTATGTAAATTACTTCGTACATTCCACATTCATCGTTGGCAATAAAGGGCATTTCTCGTAAAAAAAAAACAGTCTTGAAAATGTTCTTGTACTTTATGTATGTTCCATCTTAGTCACTTTTTTTCTCGGAATCTTTGTGCAGATCGTTTAATGGGAGTTGGTCTCGCGTCAGTGGGGTTTAGTTAGGAAATTGATGTCAACGTAGAATGGTTCCCGAAAAGACCTTGGTTCCACCGAATATAAAATGCGCACGTGAGACGTTTAGACCTTTTTACAGGAACGAAATTGACGCCGCATAGATCATGTTTTGCGGCGTAGATCGGACAAATAAACCAGAAAGTGTGATTTTGCCCACAATTCAATTTTTCATACAAACTCTCAATAGTAACTGGCCATGTGCGAGTCGCACTCGCCCGTACGAACCTGTAGGTATACGATAGGGCATACTGAAAGTTTCTGGAATTGGCCAGATACGAAAAAAAAATGAAAAAAAAATACTGATTTTGAAAAAAGAATTTTTAATGCCGTGGAATTAACGCGTGAAAATTTTCGGTCTATGAGTTTTTATGATTTTCGCTGTGGGTTAAATCAACAAGACTTCAACTAGCGTTTGGTGATGAAGCCCCGTCTCGTAGCTCTGTGTATGCGTGGTTTGCTGAGTTCAGACGTGGACGGAGACACCTCCAGGATGACATTCGTGAAGGTCGGCCAAAAACAGCGGTTACCAACACTAACATAGACACTGTGAGGCAATTAATTATAACTGATAAGAAAATTACCTGTGAGCAAATTCGGACAGCATTAGGGATTAGAATGAGTCAAGTTCAAACTATTTCACATGCACATCTAAACGTAAGGAAGTTATGCAGTCGATGGATACCGCGCGATTTGACAAAAGATCAAAAACGACTACGCATGGATTGGTGCCGTGAAATGATAGCAAAGTATGACGGAGGGCAATCATTGGCTGTCTATAATATCGTGACAGGTAACGAAACGTGAGTATACTGTTTTGAACCTGAAAGGAAAAGCCAATTGGCAGAATGGGTCTTCCCTTTTGATGATTTACCCACAAAAGTCAAGAAAAGTCGAAGCACGGGTAAGAAAATGGTTGCCTCGTTTTTTGGAAAAAGAAGCCATTATGCAACGGTAGCACTTGAAGATCAGAGGACAGTAACCGCGGATTGGTATACAAACAATATGTTTGCCCATAGTTCTAGGAAAAGTTCGTTGAAAAGCGTCCTCGGAACGATGTAGTCCTTCACCACAACAACGCATGCGCGCACTCCGCCCGGCTGACGAATGAAAAAATACAACTTATGACACATCCGCCTTATAGTCCAGACCTTGCGATTTCTTCTTGTTTCCTAAAACTAAAGATAAACTTCGAGGTTCAAGATTTGCAAGTCCTGAAGCGGCGGTGAGTGCGTTCCACGAGGCCGTTGAAGAGATCTCCAAAAAAGACTTTTTTACACAATGGTTTCAAAGAATGCAAAAATGCATTGATTGTGGGGGAATATACTTCGAAAAACAATAAATATGTTTCCAGCTGAATATGTAGTCTCATTTATTAGAATCCAGAAACTTTCAGTATGCCCCACGTATAAGATTACAAAACAATATGTGATCTTTATTTTATGTGTGCAATTGCTTTTAATGCCAAATTTGAAGATTCTAGGTCGGTAGGTTTTTATTCCCCTGCAAATAGTCGTGAGTTTCAAAATATGTGGACGGACAACAAAACGATCCTTTAAGGGTTCCGTTTTTTTCGTTAAGGTACGGAACCCTAAAAATCAAACATCATTTCATAGCTGAAACTTTTACCAATTTTTTTTTCTGCAAATAGGCAAACTTTTGAAGTACCATTATGTCTGGTGTTAAGCAGCTATGTGTTCTACAATGGAGCACGATTTACTATTAGGTAACTAATCACCCGTAGCTCTAAGACGCCCAGACTGTAACAGCACTGGAAACACAACACAACAAACTCCAACAAAACATTCAGGAACCAAACGTTTGCCAAATAAGTGGAATTTCCACCTGATATTGATGACTATGAATCCTTTCTCCTGATTGTTCCACCACCACACGAGCCCTACTTGCCTCTCGGCGTACGGCACATTCTCTGGAGACGTGCGCACCTACTTGGTCTTGCCTATTTTCTACGCACACGTTTTCTTGACTCCTTCACTGTTTTCTTTTTTCCAATGCCAATTCTTCCCCTTCTGGAGCATTGACCTTTCCATCATGGTTGTTCCGTAGTTTCACGAGATGTTTCTAAATTAATAAGACTCCCCATTGATTGCGAGTGCAAAAAGAATTATTTGCCGAAGAGCCCAATACTATCAGAAATACCTACTATTAAACATTTTCCGTTCATGCTCCAATTGTCAGGTAGAAGTGACCTAGAAACCATCACGTCTTCGAAAGTTCTATGCAGTATAACTATGTAGTCCATAATCAGCGTTATGGAAGGAAGTTCATTCGCATCCCACATCAGTCATTTTGTACAATCAAGTATTAAATAATTATTATAATATGATCGGGTTGTTATAAAATACACTTCTCGCTTGCTAAGCAAATGCCCACGGTTCGCCAAACGTATTTAACCCTAGTGTGACAGGAAGTGAGCCTATCGCCGATATAGGGTTCACACACCTTGTGGTGTGCGGGGTTCATCACGATCTTCTCCGTACAAGCGTTGCGTTGCGTACATAGGCTCTGAAAAAGAGTCCCATTGGTATTCGGGTTGTTAGGGTTTACATAATTATCTATTTAATATATTATACATACACGTACAAACAAGTTATTGAGAATAACCAATAATATGCGTGTCCACTTTAATCTTACCCATGCATTTATCTAATGAAACACCAATATTATATAAGTTTACTAAATACTTTTAAATTAAATTAGCATTTAAAATTTAATTTTTTGTAATGACAGTGAACACTTGGATAAATTTTAATATGTTTTAAGTAAAAAAATACTTATTATAGGCAATGATTGTACCCATGGCCTTAATGTCAGAACTAGTAATCTATCACCATCAACCGCCCAATGAAATAAATATTGCTTTAACAACCTGGACATGAGGCACCGTTGAAAAATATATGCATACGTAAACCTTTTATACAAAAAACAAAATGTCAGCGCCAAAAAAAAGATACCAGACACTGGTTTTTTTTTATCTCAGTACCCAGACATATACATATTTAATATATTTTACTTTCCCGCGGTAATTAGGAAAAATTTCAATTAAAACTCGGCCCAAATTAAAACGCGCTGTGGAATGTGAGGTACCTACTGTGCTTGTGCGTGACACGACGTAGACGCTCCATTTTAATTATTCCCGAGGACAAAATCGTGTTCAAATCCAATGATTGTTAAGGTTTCTGTGGCCCTTGAACGTAGGTCTTATCTTATCGGGGTCGTGAAGGATATACTTCAACCCATTGGAGTCTTTTGTGTAATTACCCCCTATCCTTTGCGTCTACTCTAAGGTTCCTTCCACTATTGACATGAGCTTGACGATGTAGCTCTAAGTGGTTCGGAATTCCTGGTTTCCGAATCCAGATCCAAATTCGTTCATTATTTGTCAAGCGAGTGCATGATATTCACATACCTATGATGTGTGTTCGTTGTTACTACCTCCTCATTGTATCGCCACACAGTTTGCAATCTGCGTTGTTTCCTAGACCCATTTTTGCAAGCATTCCCTTGGGCCCGAAGTGACCTGTGAATACTGCAATTATTATTTCTGAGCTTTTTTCCACTGTTCTTCCGAAGTTTCCCCGTCCAGCTGGTTTTGATGTCTTTCATAAAGACTTTGCAATTGATGATAGGAAATTTTTGTTTTGAAAGTGTTTACTAAAAGCTATTATATTTACTTCGATGTTTATATAGAATCCCTTTTAGAATTACGTACTTAGGTTATTGATAAAATATATTTGCTCATGCTAATGATTGAGCTCTGATTTAAGACCTCTATAGATCCCGGATCCAATATGTTTCTCGTGTCGCAGGCTCATGTAACAAACACTTGTTAGCAGTCTCCTGCGAAATAACTGACCTAATTTTGATTACATTTCGTATTTGTATGGAGTAGGCAATGGCTCAACATTTATTTTTTATACTTGTTTTTTTTTTCAATACACGTTGTACGAAGGTGATGGTCTTGGAGGGCATACCAAACGTTTGACAGGACAGCTGGTGTAAGTATAGGTAGTATCTTGACATCCAAGCGCAGTCTTGGACATGCGCTTTTCGTCAGGTGACTGTTAACAAAGATTTTCTTTTAAGACAAAACTGCCTGCAACGAGACTTAAAAAACATTAATAACGTAAGTACTCTAGCATGTTATACTTTTAAACCATTAATTACGCAAGTACTCCGCCTGTTATACGTTTGAGTAACGAATCGTTTCAAAATAGTCACGTACCTGCAACAGCAAAGTAGGCCCCCTACGATGCCGTTCCTAATAAAAAAAAGAGAAGGATTCGCTTAAAACCGAAAACTTTGTCATCATTACCAGTTTCGCGGCAATTAAAAAAAATAATAAAAAAAAAACTTCCCGCCCGGCTCGTCGTCGAACGAAGCGGCTGCAACAAAAAGCGTCCCCACAATAAAACTATACAGCCTGTAAAAATTGCGGGAAAAATGCAAATTAGGACATCTTTAAGCGAAGTTTCAAAATTACTCTCATTTGTAAAGTTTAAACTCGCGGTTTCCTGGGGGAATAAAAACTTAAATGAACAACGACGTGCGGCGCATAGCGGCTGCCCGGAACTGGGCGGTGTGGGCGGTGTGGGCGGGCGGCCCGAAGGCACAGACTATTGCGATTATACTCTATTCTCGGGATTATAGTTGGGCGACGAAAAGCGTCGAAAATTTCACATCTCAAGAGCTACAAGGCTAAAGAAATTTTGCTAAATGTTGCAGAGATTTGATTATCGACTTCATTGGCATTCAATAGATTGAGGATTGCAACTTGGGTTGACTTTTAGTCAATGCAAAATTAAAATGCATTAAGTCTGCTAACATAATCACAACGAAATTGTAATTGAAAATACCACATTTACAAAAAAGTTGCTTAAGTACAAATCACAGTGGCGTGCAATTGGAGATGATTTCTATCCAGTGGACAAATATGGACTGGTGATGGTGATAACTTAAGTAACTTGGGACGCAAAATACATTGTTGAATAGGCCTAATAAATCAACTACCCCTTTAAAATCTGTCTGTATTACGTGTTCATATAACCCAGTTTAGATTATATTTTCTAAATATAATATCTAATTTCTATAGCGTCTGTGGTCCAGTTGGTCGGATACTCGACTTGCAACCGGGAGGTCGCGGGTTCGAGTCCGGCTACTGGACCAATGGGACTCTTTTTCAGAGCCTAGGAACCCGCACACCACAAGGTGTGTGAACCCTATAACGGCGATGGGCTCACACAATAACAAACAAAGTTAACCATACAGAAACAATCTTTTCAAAGACATTTAAACGTAAAACCCTTCAGCGCTTAACTCAGATCCGTGAACAAGCTAGTACACAAGCACAATTGCACATTTAAGACACGCTGGCCAGCGGAACAACTCTGGCAGAGACTGGCGCCGCATGCCCAAACACATGGCCACATGTGTGTGCAATACAAACTGACTGTAAGGAGAAATCTTGTCTACCTACTTCGTACTGTATGCCATCAAGAAACGGCGTAACTTTGTATAGTTTAACTAGTGAGTTAGTGTGCCCCGGTTTCCCATGAATATTTTATATATATTTTTTTTTAACTAATTTTGTACATAGGGTCTTAAATATATGTGGTAACAATTAGGCATCAAACATGAACCCTGAAAGGGTGTTACAATATTTTGAGCTTGCGTAATAGTACGCCAATGTAAAGTTAAATGTAATATTACACATTCATTATTCACTATACTAACAATAATAATCTTACTACCTATACTAATTACTAGTAACTTCTTTTTTATATTAAAATCTATATACTTTAAATGGCATAACAAAATAATATAGAATATAGGTCTATTAGGTAACAATACAGAGTATTCAGTCTTTTTTGTACTCGTTCGATTATTTAATCTATTATTATATAAAAATCAAAGCCACTTTTCGTTGTCAGGGCATAACTCCGGAACGGGTGGACCGATTTCGCTAATTCTTTCTTTGTTGTGATTATTAATAACAGCAGAAGATTATTATGAAAGAAAACAAATACATCCACTGCTGAGCACAGGCCACCCTGGATATAGTTAAGACAGGACAACGTCTGTCGAGTCCACTAGTCTATTATATAAAAATCAAAGCCACTTTTCGTTGTCATTCCATAACTCCGGAACGGTTGGACCGATTTCGCTAATTCTTTCTTTGTTGTGCTTATTAATGACAGCAGAAGGTTCTTATGAAAGAAAAAAATGACATCCACTGCTGGGCACAGGCCACTCTAGATATTCATATTGATAGTTAAGACAGGACAACGTCTGTCGAGTCCACTAGTACACTTTAAAATTTATTAAGTATTTCTGTGCTATTATGCTGCTTTACCTATTAAAAAACATAAGATACAGTTCACGCTTTTTAATCTCAAAGCGGGGTAAGCCAAAGAGTGCAATGCCCTGACAGGGCCCAGTGCAGGATGCATCTTGAACGAGCCCTGCAGTTCCGGGCGTAAGAATAGGGCTGCGGTTCTCCCTTGCCTGTCGTACGAGGCGACTAAAAGGGCACCAGGGGGTCGGTCGCGCGCAAGGCGGGGGCCTGCGCGCGAACTCCACCGACTCCCCCATCGAGGGCGACGGTGCCACGTGACTTCGGCACCGTCGCTTCACGTCGAGGCGATTCGCGGGGAGGGCCACAAGCCCCTCCCCGCAGGGTAGAGGGCCCGCAAATCACACTGCAGCGGGCCCTGCGCGGCCGGTGCCCCCCTGGATGTTGTGCTCTCTAGGGTGTTCCGGGGGCACCGGCTCTTTCGCGCGCAGAAGTCACCGGGGGGTTTTAGTGGACGCACCACATATCGTCGTCTCCCCCGCGGACGACGGGGCATCCGAAGGGATCTCCCCCGTCAAAAAAAAAAAAAAAAAAAAGCGATTGCCCTGACGGGTGTAAATTTATGTTACATGAAAAATTGAAATAAATAAAATAAAAGTTTAACTAAAAATAAAACTTGCTAAAGAAATGCTTACGGTTCGCACCACGTCGTCAATTGCTCGGTACTATCACTGTTTTAACCGGCTTCAAAAAAGGAGGAGGTCCTCAATTCGACTGTATGTCTCAAGTCGACTGCAGACTTGGCCTCCAGGGCGTATGGTATTCAATTATATTTCTTTTAGTCTACCCGACAAACGTCGTTTTTCCAGTATACGTTATCAACAGTGTTGCCCTGCTATAATTTGCATGAATTATACATATTGACGGGCCCGTTGGTGTAGTGGTCAGCATGTCTGTCTCTGCTCCGTAGGGTCGTGGGTTCGATTCCCACCGCTGACAGGTGCTTAGGTGATGAGCTTTTAAGCACTTGTTGGGTGTGTCTGGGTGTTTTATTAATTTAAGTATATATTTAAATGAAAGAAAATATATAAGTAAATATATCTCATTGTCTGATTTCCATAACACAAGTGATTTAGCTACTTAACATGGGATGAAGGCAATGTGTGTGTTGTTGTAAAAATATTTATATGATTTATATATTTATTTTATAAACCTTTCTAAAATAATATATATAATATAATTCTTCCATTAAATGTGCATTATTTATTTGTTGTTTCCAGTGTTGATCGTTTGATCTAGCTATTACATACATTTTTATTTTTTACTGTATACTTGTCTATCGGATTAGGAAAAATCCTGTAATGATAGAATTAAGTTTTTGTTGAACAAATAAAATTTTAAAAAAATCACTCTATGTATTAAACAAAACCGTATCAAAATCCGTTGCGTAGTTTGAAAGTACTAAGCACACAGCGAGAGGTGACTTTTTATATTATGTATAAACGTACAAATTCAGCACCTGTTACCTAGTGTGCATGAAAGCATTGAGAGTAGGTATAACTGCTTAACAATACGTGTGTAGATCCTCAACAACAAAAGGATTTTTCACGTAAATTGTCTGAGAGATACATTAAAGCCTGGATTAGGAAAGTATTTTATTTATCCTCAGATTTTCATAAGAAAGGAATAAACAGGATCTGCGGGGCATTGTTAGCTATGTTTGCCGGGACAGCTAGTAATAATCTAACCCTACCAATAAACGCGATGTAACTTATACAACGGTTATTACAGGTCTACTTGAACTGGTTATTCCGTATTTGACATACAACTGAAAGTTAAATTGAGCTTTGTGTATCTTCGAAATAGCAATTCCGCCATTATTAGTAAGGCCCTAAATGTGCCTTATATTATCCACATTTAAAAATGGCAGAATCGCTAGTGAAACCATTAGACGTAAAACCACACCTATCATTCGCACAGAAATTGTTAAAATCAACTTTTAAATAAATTCTCACAATAGTAACCAAAAAAAATCATATAAATATTTTTTATCGCGGCAAGCGTTTTCATCAAAACGCAGTGCCAATTTTAAGCCAGCACTTGCGTACCTAGCAGCATTGTTGTACATTGAGCCTTATATTTATTAGTGTAGAGTCCATCCAAGTTATGGAAGGCGTAATAATAAGTACAGTATTCAGGAGCGGTCGTACTGGAACGGTAGGAAAGTGCCCTAATAAACAACTGGAAGCCCATATACAACTCGCCTCGTGTATAGTTGCACCTTATTAATCGTATTCGGTCGGCCTAGAAAGTGGTGAATTCCGTGAAGCCGGAGGCAGATCGCCAAAGGAGTGGAATAGAGGCTTGGAAGTGCAATTCTTCAAAAATAGCGATTTAATATTTTGAAGAACTAAAAACCCATTTCGCTTCTCAGTCCTTCTTCAAGTTGTTTTCAATCATTTTGCATGCAGATGCAGAAGCCTTCCGAACAAGTCGGTTTCCGAAAGATCATATTCAACGTCGAGAAAGAGGCCTCCCGCCGAATCCAACTCAAGTGGTCAGCGTATGAGAAACTGCGTAACATCTTCTCATTCAAAATACATCAGTGAGTGTTGTCAGTTATGACTTACTGATCTGAGGCGTGGCCACTGACTCATCATCATCCCATAATTGTCCACTGCTGGACATAGGCCTCTCTAATTTCACGCCAAAGTGATCTGTTTTCGGCTTTACGCATCCAGCTTCTGCCAGCCACGAAGCCCACACCATGGCTGATGATTCTCAGCCGTTTCCAACATATTTATGTATGTTATGTTGAACGAGTATAAATAAAACTGTAGAGTGCAGTACCAATAATGTGATTTTAATGCAGCAATGCGGTGGATCCCGCCGCCGCCGCCGCCGCAGCGCGGTGACTACGCGCGCAATACTCTGCTGTACAGTCACGCACACACCTTCACGTGCACATTATAATAACAATATCCAATATTAATAGTAGGTAATAAGTTACCTAACATTTTCACAAATTTTCACGGATATCATCTTCATCAGACACTTGACGTCCACTGCTGGACGAGGGACTTCTTTTGTTGACGAGGGGGAAATCCTCATGGACGCCCCGCCGCATGGGGACGGCGACGGGGTATTGTCAGACTTCTACTGACTAAAGCCCCCCCGATGACCTTCAGTTATCGCTGGTGCTGGGTGGGTCTTGGGCACCCAGAGGATATTCTTCAGGGCCTAACCCCAATGATTTCAATGATCATTTGGGAGGATGCCAATAATTGGAATTTCCTCCCAAATAAAACGCCACGCTTGGCAGGCGGGTTGGCGATGGCAGTGGTTTAACTCACAGAGAGCGCAGCTGCCCGCCCTTTGGAGAGTTCCCTCGGTCGCCTCTCACGACCCCATGTCGGGAAAAGTTAGGTTGAAGTGGTGACACAATATGTATTTTATTTCAGTACGCATATATCAGAGATTAATTAATAATCCTTATTTTCAACCATATTTATTTCTAGGTCTTAGAAATATATAACAGATTCAATTTTAGTGATAGGATAAATGTAGTAATTAGAAAGGTATAGAAGTACAAAATTAATAATGATACTATGAAAGTCCTTAGACAAGTAGGTTATTTTCTTTTCTTTGTAACATTATAATAAAAGCTTCACTATTGTTTTAGGTACACCGGAAGTGTAAATAAAACTGATGGACAACTTCTTCTCATAGCCTGCGTTAGGACTCACGTAAATAGTTGACTGTACACACTTGGTATTATATTCTCGATAGCAGGCGAAATTGGCAAAAAACGAAATTATGTTTTCATTTTTGCCGACAAAAATAAACAAATTTATTGAAAACTAGCTGTTACTCGCGCTTTTTTTTGTTCCCGGAATTTGGGGATAAATATAGACTATCAGGAATAATGTAACTTTCCAACGTTCAGAAGTTTCGGAGCCTATTCAATTCAAACAAACAAACAAAAATCAAACCTTTCCTCTTTATAATATTGGTATAGACTAGGGTTGCCGTCCAGTTCTCTTCCCTTCCCCTACCGACTTCCTTGAAATGTGAATGTCATTCCCGTGGGATTTTTTATATAGCAAACTAGTGGACGCCCCGCGATTTCATTCGCGTACTTTTAATATTAAAACTTCATACAAAGTATAACACCCTCTATATAGCATCGCGTCCCACGGGATTGGGATAATATCCTATGTCCGTCTCCTGATTGTAAGCTATCGCCTCAATAATTTTCAGCCAAATCGGTTCACCCGTTCTTGAGTTATAAGTGGTGTAACTAACACGACTTTCTTTTATATATATATCGATAACCTATGTTACTCGGAAAGAACGTATTCGTTAACCCTATTCGTCAGTAAAATAAATAAGATAATAAGTTCAATAGTTGCTAAGATTACATATTACAAACATACAAAAATTTGCAACTTTCTTCTCTTATTATATTACTAGCTGACCCGGCAAACGTTGGTTTGCTCATTTACATACTCTAC
>SJJU01003507.1:0-12433 GCA_012932125.1 Conopomorpha cramerella
ATAGTGCAAAAACTTTTTTTTTAAACATGGAAACTGATTACAACTTCAGTAATAAAAATATTATAGCGAGGTGTCTACTAGTTACTAGGTATTAAACAAATAAAGCTTTAGGGTGTATACAGAAAGAAAGCTGGTAACCGTCCTGTAGATCCTTAGAACTCGGCGCTGGTAGCCGGCGCAGACAATATCCAATACCATGTCCCGATAAGCGCTGGTTACCAGCTTTCTTTCTGTATACGCCCTTATAAAGGTGCTGATAGACTTGAGCATTCACTTGAAATGGGCATTCTTGCGAATGTTACACGAAAGTATTGCCAGAATCGTGACAAATGGAGTTCCAATTATCTCTGCCTACCCCTCTGGTAAACAGAAGTGACGTAGATTATATTTATAAATGTTCCGTTATATCAATTGTATTTCTGTGTGTACCTACTATTATTGTGTAATACTTATTATTGTGTTTACTTACATGTTTTTTTTAATACTGACCCGCACATATGTTCTCCCATGTTGTGAGGTTGACTGTTAGACTTAAGACTGAATACTTCAGTATTAAGTCCACCCTTTGTACTTGTGGCGCAGTATTAAATAAATATACATATATATGTACCAGTATTTGCCGCATTGTGTGCGTAATCCAGATCGGCACTTTGTGCGGAATTCAACGCAAATATTCATACAATCGCACGCACGCTTCACACTCCGAGACGCTCAATGGAAGTGAAATGCCTCTATGCATAGTTGCTGTGGTTTGTGTACTTTGTGTAATAGCTTTTCATTACGCGATGTTCAGCTCGTACGTACCACTTGTGTAGTCGGCTTTGTGTGTAAATGGGGATTTGTAATTATATTATGTGTATTGCCTTTGTTAGGATATACAGTGAGGCAAGAAAATGTCAGTGAGATCAAGAAGGATCTTTTAAAGTCTTTCAGAGAGATGATGAATAGCGAAATAGCTGAGATAAAAAATCAAAATATCAAAATCTTGGATTCAAATGCTCAAATTATCAAGTTGCTGGAGACCCACACTGCTAACTACAAGGATATATCTGACAAGGTAGAAATCCTTGAAATGAAACATGAAGCTGCAATGGAACGTATACATGAGCTGGAGAACCAAATGAATGAAGTTCAAAAACAACTACTGAAGAGAACAGCTGAAATAAGAAATATCCCGCGGGAAGAAAAGGAGGACGTGTATGAAATAGTAAACAGTATATACAAAACTCTTAAGATTCAGTCTAGCGATGCCACCGAAAATATTTTTAGACGAGGGAAAAATAATGGTCCAATTATTATCGAATACCAAAATATAAAGAAAAAAGAAGTACTATTAAGAGCGGCAAAGAAATATAACGCCGAAAACAAAAACAAGCCATTGAGCACGGACAACCTGGGGTTAGGAAACACAAATTCACGGGTCTATATATCTGACACACTAACAACGCAGTCTAAAAAGCTCCTGTTGGCTGCTCGAGAACTTGTAAAAAAGGGGTTTTACAAGTATTGCTGGTCATCACGTGGAAATATTCTGCTGCGAAAAGAAGAAGGACAGCCTGCTATTGTTATCACGTCTCTGAGTCAAATTTGCGATCTGGCTGCAAATTGACTATCCGTTTGGAAACATTTCGCACCGATATGGTATATTTGTCTACTGTTTTTATCTCTAACACCTTACTATTATTATTCTTTTAATTACTTTAGTACGTATTGTCAAATTTGTATATATGTATTTATATATGTTTTATCTATCCAACATTTGATTTTATCTATCTATTATATTCAACACATCATGTCCGTTCATGGCAACAATGAGTTAATTGGTCTTAATAATGCACATTCTCACGTAAGATTTTGGGATCCTCAATCAAATTCCGCAAATTTTTATACTAAATTAATTATTTATGACCATGGCTAATGATATATTACTCAATATCGTCACCGAAGTTGAAAATATCAACGTTGGTGACTCATTTTTCATTGAGGACCCAGAAGCTCTACAACAGTACAAACTCGACGCTGAACGAACTCTCAACGTTATCGTGCAGAATATTAGAAGCATTCATAAAAATTTTGAAGACTTTACTCTGTTTCTAGCTAGAAGTAAAATGGACTATGATATAATCATTCTTACTGAGTGTTGGCTGAAGAACTCCGATTTAATACCAAGTTTATATGAATACAATTCTTTCTATACCCGAAACTATATAAATCAAAATAGTGGTGTCGTGGCTTATGTCAAAAACAATCTCAAGGATATTATTGTATACGAACCTCGTGTTGAGGAGGCAGATTGCTTAGTAATTAGATTTGATACTAGTCATGCTTTTATATGTATGTATAGATCACCATCTTTTGCTATAGTAACAAAATTCTTAGATTCATTGGATAAACTGTTGACTAGCCTTAAGCACGTGCCTAATATTTATCTAGCTGGCGATATCAACATTGACATCCATCCTAACAATATTCACTCTAGATCTGAGGAGTACTTGGACCTACTGGCCTCTTATTGCTTGCTGCCCAGTCATCTTAATCCTACTAGAATCAATAGCTGCCTTGATCATTGTTTTGTGAAGTCAAATGATAAAATATTAACTGTTACTTGCAAATCTTCTGTTACTGATCATAGCAGCGTTTATTTCTCAGTCCCTTTGATGACACGTGATAAAAATATTAGTCATAAAAAGTTAATCCAGAAAATAAATAACAAAATGGCATATAAACTATTAGAAAATGCAAATTGGAACACTATAACTTCTATTAACGATCCTGACATAGCTACAAACAGTCTTATAAAGACTATTTCTGAAATAATTAAAAAGAGCACTGACACAGTTGTTGTGCCTAATAGACTAACTACTATCCAACCGTGGGTTACACCCGGCTTATTACGCTGTATGCGTTTCAGAGACACTCTACATAGGAAACATTTAAAACGTCCCAATGACAAAGACTTAGAAATAACATATAAGCGATACAGGAATCATTGCAATAAGATCGTGCATAACTTAAAAACTGAACATGACAAATTAGCTTTAAATGCCAATAGGACCGATATTAAAGGAACCTGGAATGTCATAAAACGTGTTTGTAACTTAAATCCATTTAACAAAAATCAATTACCTGATGAACTATTAAAAATAAAGTCAACTCCACAAGAATCTGTCAATCTTGTAAATGATTTCTTTGCAAATGTAGGTGCAAATATGTCAAACAATATCTTACATAAATTAAAACTTACTGAAGATAACATTGCCAAAAAAATTAAATGTAATAACTCGCCCTTAAATTCATTTGTGCTATTGGAGGCTGATGAAATGGAGATACGTAAAATTGTCAGTTCATTAAAAAACACAAAATCCTCTGGAACGGATGGAATTTCATCGATTTTTATCAAGACTTATTTAGATTTCCTGACTGGACCTTTGACTCACGTTATTAATATATGTCTATCTTCTGGAAGATTCCCAAATGCTTTGAAAAAGTCAATTATTGTGCCAGTGTATAAATCGGGAGATAAAAATATTGTTATGAATTATCGCCCAATTTCATTATTACCTACTATCGTAAAAATCCTAGAGAAGGTCATTAATAATAGGCTGGTAAAATATCTCGAAGCTAATTATATTATTTCCAAAAATCAATTCGGCTTTAGGAAAAATAAATCAACTGTTGATGCTATAGAAAATCTAGTAACACATGTGTCTGAGAAGCTAGACAGGAAAAATAAGTGTATAGGCATTTTTATTGATATAACAAAAGCCTTTGACACAGTTTCGATTCCATTGCTGATACGTAAACTAGAAACAATAGGCATTAGAGGCCAACCATTGGAACTTTTCAAAGACTATCTCACCAACAGATCACAATTGGTAAAGATTGGAAATGTTCAAAGTTCAGAGTTACCTGTGAAATTTGGTGTCCCTCAGGGCTCTGTCCTAGGTCCAACACTTTTCCTGGTTTACGTAAATGGCCTATGTGACATTGAGCTTCCGGATGCAAAAGTTATCACATTTGCTGATGATACCGTTATCCTACTCCAAAATTCATCTTGGTCCCTAGTTAAGACTGAGGCTGAGAAGGGTTTTCGGAAAATCGTTAAATGGATGGACGATAATCTGCTTAATTTAAATATAACAAAGACTAAATTCATAACTTTCAGTATAAAAGCAAATTTACAACCTGATGATCATTATCACCTCAGAGCCCATTCTGCTACCTGCGTTGACACCTTACATTGCAACTGCCCTATATTGACTAGAACCAATAATATAAAATATCTCGGTGTTGATATTGACCAGAATCTGAATTGGCAGCAACACATAAATAGTTTAAAATCTCGAATACGTAAGCTTATACCTATATTTAAGAAAATTAGAAATCTGAAAGATAATAAAACAAGTAAAATAGTATACACGTCCTTGTGTCAATCAGTCATTACGTATGGCATTTCTGCTTGGGGTGGAGCTAGGAAAAGTTCATTAATAAAAATTGAGAGGGCACAAAGATGTATCTTAAAAGTAATAGGATTCAAGCATTTCCGATATAACACAACAAAGCTATACAAAGAGTTCCAAACGTTAACAGTTCGACAACTATTCATTAAATGTATAGTACTAAGACAGCATTCCTATGAAAGACCTTGCGATACCTCAAATAGGAGATCATACGAGGTATATCATGTTCCTAAATGCAAAACTTCTTTTGCTCAGGGATTTTCCTATTATCTGGCCCCAATACTATATAACCGCATTAGTAAAATCAAACCTATAAAAGACCTGACACGATTTGCTTGTAGTGGAGCACTGGACGAGTTTCTGAGTAGTTTGGATTATGAACGGACAGAAAACATGTTACAAGTCTATAAGTAACAAATATGGACATATGTGGGTATACATGCACGTGTATGTGCGCGTGTGTGTGTGCATATGTATGTGTGTATGTATATATGTTTGTATGTGTGTATATGTATATGGGTATGTATATGTGTATATGTATGTATATGTGTATATTGTATGTATGTATATATATATTAGTATACTTATTAAGTTACGTATCTGAAATATCTAGTTTATATATTACTTCCATTTTTTAGGTGCATATATATTTTTTTTTATATTGATTAATTGTCTTTGTGTAAATAGATGATGTTGGTTGAGTTAGAATTATCTCTTTTCTTAGCATATACTACATGTTTACGCCATTCGTTATCGGCATCTATTGTATAGGCCCATTGCAAAAAATGGTCTTACAATTTCTTTTATATGAACATGTTTTTATTACAAAAACGCCTCTGTTTGTCTTCTAATACAGTTGGAAATACTATGACGAGAATCTTACCTTGCCGTAACACAGTCCTCAGATTAGCGCGGAAGGTAAAGTTACTTTGTCGGTATACCTTCAATGTAAGTTGTATTTGGTTCTTTTTCGAAAATAAAAACTTAAAATATTATATGTAAAGTATAAATGAAACATTGTATGTTGTTTAAGGATTTTGCATTATGTTCCAAATTGCTATCAACGTGTGATTTAGTTTGTAAGTTGGTGTACAATCTTTATAAGAAAATAAAATTTATTATATTATTATTATTATTATTATTATCTAGGGATCAAGTACATTTTAGAAGATTGCAATCAAGAATATATTTTACCAGAACTGAATTCATTCATAATTTATTCAAAATGTGGTTATAAGTCATTGATACAGGCGTGGGGAATTAGGTAGGAGACCAATCCAGAAGATTAGATTTGATTTAAATAAATTAGATTCTTTTTACAGCTAAAAATTTTCTTGATCCCTAGAAACTTTTGATGTGTGTATATAGTAGACTGTGTAGAACGTAGCTACAAAATATTTGATGTAAATAGAAAAAGATCTATACTTTTTTATGTGGTGTGCAGGTACAATGATACCGTGGTACTTCTGTATAAGAGTAACTTTATAAGATATACATTGTAAATCTTTAACCTCACGTCACACAGAGGCGGCACGATTGGGAAAGCGGTCCGGTCCCGAAATTATGAGAAGCGCAAACCGCTCTAATTTGCGGTTTTTATGTCACAAGGTTAGATACTCGAACAGTACAAATATTCCTGACCCGTGAACGCTGTCTCACACCGGTTTACGACTGCCGTTACTTTTGATGCCTTACTAAAAAACGTGGTTGATCTATCATTAATTCTTGTCTAAATCTAGTGTTGTTTCTTTCACCTAATAAAGGTTAGAATGAGACATAAGAAAAGTAAACAACGTTGTCCCAATTTAAGTAGGTACTTTTTAAATGAATGCTTAGTCGATCGTTTATACTCGCTCGTTTGTTCCTATTGTCAGTACCTTTGCGAAGAAATGCGGTAGAAAACTCATGAAATGGTGCTAGTTTCGTTTGACCCAAAACAGCGCGATTGGTTAATGAATTGTCACTACAAGGTCACGTGACAGATAGCCTCACTCTCATTGGTTCATTTGGGTCAAGCGCACTAAGCGCCATCTGCAATTGAGCTTCGCGTTTTCCTATAGGTACATATATCCCTATACTCATACTTGTTTCTTTCTACAGGGTACTTTAAGCTTCTAACCGCGAATGTCATGTTTGTATGACACCGCTGCCACAGATAAAATAAACTTGTTACCATTTCTTTAAATTTAGGGTGTCGTTAAAAACCTACATTCGTAATAGTACATGTTTTACAACTTTCGATGTTATGAATGCTGACTTCGGGGTGATATGATCTTTTTTTTTACGCGGGGTAATCCTCATGGACACCCCGTCGCCATGGGGACAGCCACATTCACACCCTGCCGCAATGGGGACAGCGAACAGGGTAGTGTCGGACTTTTACCGACTAAACCCCCACGTCCCCAAGGACCTCTTTTAGGACGCCTTCTACGCCAGGCAGGGGATATCGTAGTCCTATTCTTGTTTAAACGCCCGGGACTACAGGGCTCGGGATGATTTGATCTGGACCAACATTTTCTAACTCAAACAGTAAATTATAGCGATTCTAACAGTATAGTTGTTTTTGTGACCATTTTAAACTTGTTTAATGGGAAAGAAAACTTATGTACTAATGGCGCTAGTATAGCTTGACCCAAAACAACACGATTGGATAATGGATTGTCACTACAAGGTCACGTGATAGATAGTCCCACTTTTATTGGTTCATATGGGTCGGGCGTACGAAGCGCCATCTACATCCAGCTTCGCGTTTTCTTCCCTATTGTATCGTTCCTTATCCAATATTTACAACATCATTTATGAACACACTAACATTTATAACAAAATAAAAGCTTAATTTAGGAAAAGGAGAGTATACCAATGCTAATGTTAGCTGAGTAAGAAACGTCGATCCGGACCTTGATCCCGAAGTCAACTGTATAATACCAAAAGTTGTGAAATATGTATATTTATTCCCTCACTGCTGTTCATGGTATTTTGTTCTTAGTATAGGTACATAAGTCCACAGCTATAGGCTCTGTCCGTTAATGTGTTGAAAATAATTCGCCATGAATTACATGAAAATATATAATATATTCTTTTAGGTTCAAAATGTATGAACCTTATCGATGTTACCCGCGGTTTATCTCGTTCCCGTGGGAAATAGTTGGATACGTTCTTCTTACTACATGTTCGACAAGGTTCGTGTGGAGATAAAATTATAAAAGTATGTGTATAATAATAAGTTGCTGTGCTTTACTCTCGCTGAAAGTAAAAAAATGGCTTTAGATGTTTTTTATGTCAAAGTTGAAAAGGGGTTTGAGAAAAAATTGTAAAAAATTTCGTAAATACTTTACAAATAAAAAAAAGATTTTTCGAACGAATCAAAAGTATGTAAATGGTTCAATTTGTTTGACAAAAAGTGTTTGTAATTTTTCTTCAATCATTTGTTTGACAAACACGTCAAACTACGAGTATTTTACAAACGCGTCTAGTTTGAAAAATATTTTGATGGTTATGGAGCTTTTAGAAAATGACGTTGGTCAAATAATAAAGTTTACCAGACCCCGTACAATATGGCTTGAAAGTAATATCGTTTTTTATGTGAGAAAGTGACAATGTTATACCATTAAGCATTAGCGCCATCTCTGTCACACAGCGAGAACAATACTGCTATGAGAGTTCATGGTACGGGGGACAGGTCAGCGAATAGGTAATAATATTGAGTGGCACATTGTTTATATAAGTGTAAAATATTTGGTGCTAGGAAGAAGTGCATAAATGTTTACCGAGTCGCTAGAACGGCTCTATATTTATATATTTTTGTATTGAAGTCGTAATGTCTATTCACAAAGTATATAGTATTTTCTTAAGCCACTTATTCATTTGTCTGATGTGTTGTGAAGTGATGCATGAGAAAGGTTAATTATCATCATCAGCAGCAAGGCGTCCACTGCTGAACGAGGGCCTCCCTCAATGATTTCCATTATAATTTGGGGGGGGGGGATGCCAATAATCGCCACGCTTGGCAGACGGGTTGGCGATCGCAGTAGTCTTAATTGTACATCGCGATGAAACCCGCACACCACAAGGCCCACCCACTGTCACGTTGGGTTAAATACGCATGGTGAACCGTGGGCATTTGCCTAGCAAATGCCTTTGCCTACCCCGCTTTGGGTTAAAAGGAGTGAAGTGTATTTTTTTTTGTTACACATGTCATTCTAAAAGCCAATAGACTGCGCATCATATAAACGTTAACAAAATCTTAAATACGTGGAACCTATACATGTCTAATGCATCACGACACAACGCATCAGACAAAATGTAGGTGGGTTTAAGCTTTCGTCCCATAGCCGGTAGCAGAGCGACATACTGCAGCAGATGGAAATAAAGCACGGCATAGAAAAAAAGCATTGTCTTTGAGAGACAAAGTCCATTCCACAGTCCATTCCTATACGGTTAAAGATAATTTGTATGCAGTCAAGAAAACGTGTGCGTTGAAAAGAGGCAAAAGCAAGTAGATGCGCACGTCTCCAGAGAATGGCCCGTACGCCGAGAGGCAGGTAGGGCTTGGGTGGTGGTGGGATTATCCCTGATCCAGTCCATTCCTATAGTTTACAACCTTTTAATCACGCGCTGCTGCCGGTTATGTGGCGAAAGCTTTAACATGTCTAATGAAAAACGTCGAACTTACACTATACTATTAGGTACTATTATTAAAAGGTACTATTTGAAAGAGTTTAGGAGATATTTGCAAAGTTTCCTCTTTATCTAATAGATACAATGTCAGAAGAATCAAATATTTTGATGCTAAAGTCAATGCAACGACATTGTACAATGCTGTTTTTTCTTCAAATACCTAATATATTGTGATGCTTATGATTTAAGATATACTCTATGATTTTTACCATTCGTTTGTGAGCAAATTTTGATGATTCAATGTTTTATACTGGAAAGAAGATATTTCAAATGTAGTCCCATGAAAAGGAAATCAGGATTTGATGATGGCACACCAGATAAATCGAAGGGAACTTAAAAAAATCTTTGTGGTGGCCAGTACTGGTTGAAGTCGGGTCTTTAATAATTGTATTACCCAATGTAATAGTTTATTTTAAATAGGATCAGTCCATTGTGTTCTATGGATCAAGTTTCTCTCTTCCACATTCTCTAGAGAAAGAAATGGACGAACGGAGGTTCAAAAATGTC
Source organism: Conopomorpha cramerella (assembly GCA_012932125.1). Lineage (NCBI taxonomy): Eukaryota > Metazoa > Arthropoda > Insecta > Lepidoptera > Gracillariidae > Conopomorpha > Conopomorpha cramerella. The sequence continues at coordinate 9,645 of SJJU01003507.1, forward strand.
TTGGAATTACTGTATGAAACAAGAAAGTTTTTATATTTTGGTATTTAATGTAGTAAGTACATTTGAAGTCAAAGGGCGTGTGTCCAATGCCAACAGTATATAAGTAATCTGAATTTAGATCATTTTTTAATGAAACGCGCACAGAAATTATAACTCAATATTGTTCACCGGGTGTATAGGCGCGAATATAACCAAAGACAATCTCGAGCTTACCTTTGTTATTTTACTCGACGTTTCGACGCAGTTGCATACGGCGTGACCACGACGCTCGAGCTTGTCTTTGGTTATATTCGCGCCTATACACCCGGTGAACAATATTGAGTTATAATCTGAATTTACCTAAAAAGAACTAAGAAACTGTAATTATGTACTTTTTAAAGAAACGCGCAATGTCATTATACCTTATTAATTGTTTAAATCAGGTATTACGGCGCGAAATGAAACAAAGATAAGCATTCAGCTTATCTTCGTTATTTGCTTGACTTTACGACAGTTACACGAGCCGTGCTCACGAGCTGACATCGAAGGTAAGCTTAATGATTATCTTTGGTTAAATTTGCGCCGTAATACTCGGTATAAACTTTTAATGTAATCACCTATGTTTAAATTTAGCTGATTATTTTATGAGCTTAGATAGAAATTATTATTCTATAGATTTTAGTTTATGTAACATTCTCCTAAATATTGCTCAGATATAATATTTTTTTATAATCAATTAAGTACCTAACAATGAATTCAAATGAAAGATATTAGTATTAAAAGATACAAAGCTTATTGTAAACACACATTATTTATGAAGTTAACGTTAAGTGAAAAGTATAAATAAATGCCAGAGGAACTTATAAGGTATTGTGTTTAATTTTAATGCCACAGGGCACACATTGGAGCAAAACATGGGTCCAAGTCTTGCTTTGCTCTGCAGTCGGAGCACGGGCGTCAAGAAAGACCCGACATAGAACAAATACGCGCCGTGATTGGCTGCTATGTCACACAACGGGCGACTCAGCTTGTTTTAACAAATCACAGAGCGTTATATGTCTTATCACGGGCCCGTTGGTGTAGTGGTCAGCATGTCTGCTTCTGCTCCGTAGGGCCGTGGGTTCGATTCCCACCGCTGGCAGGTATTTAGGTGAAGAGCTTTTAAGTACTTGTTGGATGTGTCTGGGTGTTTTATTTATATAAGTATGTATTTAAAAGAAAAAAAAAAGTATTTAAGTAAATATATCTCGTTGTCTGATTTCCATAACACAAGTGCTTTAGCTACTTAACATGGGATGAAGGCAATGTGTGTGTTGTTGTAAAATATTTATTTATTATTAGTGGAGGTCTCAATAGCTGGTCAAATCTGTTTTAAAGTTGATATACGCCAAACTATAAGCAAGAGACGTAACTTGCGGATCGCCCGCGGGGCAAGAGGTAGGTGGGCGCGGAGGAACTCTCAGAACTATGCGGGGGCCAAGACGCGCGGGGTGGGTTACTCTTTATTTCAACAAGTAAAACAATATCTTTAACAATATTAGGGAATTCTGTATAACTTGTCTTCTCTTATTTATTTTAATTTTTGAAGTGAAACTTCTTTATCGGCGTTGGAAAAAAATTTACCGTCACATTTTTCGTTTACGCGTCACATTTTTTCCGTTACGCGCCATCTTTTTTTAAATTTAAGATATTTAAGGTTAACCTCAGTTTCTGATTGTAACTATCGGTCAATTTATAATAGTTAAAGTGAAATAATTGTATTATTTGTATTCATGTCTATGATAATAAAATCCTTTTGTTTAAACTTTATTTAATTTAACTTTATTTAACCAATTTCTGGAAAGTTGCATGTAGATCATTTTGCGAAAAATAAAGCCATAAAGAAGTTTCACTTCTTACGTGTGTACACTAGTACACGCACACATTTTTTTTCTTATACATTGAGACAATAATACTATGAATTGATGTACATATGTTTTGTAGATTTTGGTTCTACCCAACAGAGTCCGTAACTATCTGTCTACCTTAATATGTAACAACCTGCTGTTGTTCTGGAATGCAAGAATCAATTAATATGAATATGCGTCTTCTCCAAAATTTTTACGAATAAAACATCGTTTTTTAAAGATTGTCTATCACCATTAATATAGATCGCGACATACATTTTTACTATAGCAGTATCTTAATTGACAAAGTTCACTTTCTTATTTTCCTTTCAAATATATCTCGAGATAAATCCGCCCCCCGGTGTTCCGTCCGTGCAATGGCTTTCTTTTAGTTGTCAACGTTTTGTGCTTTAAATACGGCGGTTATGGCTTGGTAATAATATAATAACCTTTTTTTAATCGTGGGGAAATCCGTTATGGATACCCCACCGCTAACGGGGACAGCGGCGGGGTTATGTGGGACTAGCACCCACTAAAACCCCACGGTGACCACTCCCGCGTTATTGCCGGGGCCCCCCCAACAGCCTTAGCCACTACGTCCAAGGAATAATATAATAACCTAACTACCTAATTGAATGTACTTATTACTCCCAACAGTTTGGATGCTCAAGATGTTTATGTTGCGAGAATAATTAAATTTTCTTTCTATCTTTAGTAATAAACATGTATGGCTCTGCCAGGTCCTCCGTTCTATAGACAACGTGTACTTCTCGAGCCCGACGGAGTTCGATGCGGCGCGGCACGTGTTGTTACAGGCGCCCTCGCTGCCGACTGTGGACGCCATTGACGCTGTGTTCGCCAAATTGAAGCGGCAGCATCAGGTTGGATTCATTTACTTAAATAAAAATAGTTCTTTAGTACTAG
>SJJU01003508.1:0-25560 GCA_012932125.1 Conopomorpha cramerella
TAAGAATTTTAGCCTTGAGCTAAAGGCGAAGGAAATACATGTATCACCACCCCAACCCAACTTTTCCCGTCATGGGGGTCGTAGGAGGCGACCGAGGGAAGTCTCCAGAGGACGGGCAGCAGCGCTCTCTGTGAGTTAAACCACAACACCACTGCGATCGCCAACCCGCCTGCAAAGCGTGGCGATTATTGGCATTTCCTCCCAAATGATAATTGAAATCATTGGGGGAGGCCTTCGTCCAACAGTAAACGTTATGTGGCTGATGATGAAGAATTTTAGATGTTCAGTATTGCACCCTTATCGCTAATTTACTATATGTAAGTCTGTACTAATCAACTAGATGTCTAAGTATTTCCAACGAAATCCCGTTACATCATTAGGGTCTGCCCATTCGGTAATAAACATCTCATACAAGTTGTTAGTATAACTCATCAGCCACTGCATAGCAAGTATACAGCTAATACACAACGGACAATTGACTGCCTCTGACACCGGAGAAGTGATCGTTAATCTCTACTGTAGATTTGTACAGTCGGAAACACTTCAATGGTAACATACCAATATAAATTGACACCGCGCTCAAAGCTAAAACAATGAGCGGACAGATCACGTGTCATTTCGTTTGTAACCAACAAAATGGCCGTGGTCGATGGAGTGAAGATACATTTCTGCCTTCACAGACCACTGAACAACGCCGGAGGAAATAACCAATCAAGATGCGGGAAATAGGATCCGGTTTAGAAGAAAACATCTACAACCTAACACATTGGTAGATTAGGCCAAATTTAATTTGCTAGAGATAACAGTTAGGCGCTTATTGCTTTATACGCGACCAGGGACATGTGGAGGTCCACGTTCTATGCCTTCCCCTTCGGGAAACGGATGTGACGTTCATGTATCTGTACTTAAGTATATAAAAATTTAGTGGTTAGGTTTTTCGACGTAATATTCCATCTATCGCCTATGTTTACTTTTGAAACACAATATTTACGTTTTAAATGATGTTGAAACGCATCCAATGTGATAATTAATAAATTAATATCAGGCCATTAAAATGATGCGAAGGGTATTTTGATAGTTAATGAAGTTATTATCATTTATATTCCTACTACTATGGGAAACCTTGTTTTAAGTGTGGTTGTAAAATTAACTTGTACACCTTAAGCATTACTAATAAACTCAGTTTAACTTAAACATAGGTTGTTACAGTTCTATTGAAACTGGTTAATCCGTATTTGACATGCAATCGACAAGATGAGTTAAGTTTGGTGTAACTGGGGAATAGTTATACCGCGTTTATTAGTACGACCCATATATTTCAAAACTTGAAACTCAAAGCATACACACGTACTGTTTATAGTTGACAGGTTGTTATTTTCTACTGATATCCTTTTCTGGCGAATTACTAAATGAGTGAGATATAACTACAAAATTGCTGGCTGTCAAGTATGTACATGCTAAAAAAGATAGACGGAAATATCTAGAAAAAAATATGATTATGAGATATGAGAAAAAATTGAGTAGAGATAAGTTACATTAAAATGATTATCTTGCTCTTTTGACACTCTTCCTACTTCAGGCTGGGAACAATACAAAGCCGTTTAAAAATCGACCCGACCAGTAATATTAATATTTTGTCATCCCAATAGTGACCGCACAATTCTCACGTCGTCGTCGTAAATGCACGCCATTTTGCATGTCCTACATTTCCGCTTAAAAAAACCAATTCCGACTAACGACAAGCTCAACTTGAAAAATAACCCGAATATATTTAAATCCGCAGCAATGAAAATGATACTGCGGCCGTATTCAGGGACGTCGCGGCTCTCGACGTGGTGTCAAGTGCAGGAAATTATGTGTATTCAAGGCACAAGCAAGCCGCATTCAAGCTAGCAAGCTGCATTCAGGCAGAGCAAGCCGAGCCGTGACGGATTAGGGGAAACCGGGCCATCTTCTGGCGCCGGCAGACTCGGAAAACTTGCATGCGCTTCCCTCACTTGAATGTGAATGGTAGATTCATTACTTCGCTGAAGTTACCTCGTAATATTTTTTGACATTCGAATGCCACCGGTTGAAAGTTAGAAGGAATGATATGAAATAAAACTTGTTGAAGACATTGAATTGGAAACTATCTTGAATATTGACTATCCTGGGGACCATTCTTTAGCTAAGCGGTGCGGTCCATTCTTCAACTAGTAGACTGTCCAAACATACCTACATATTTCACATGCTCGCAACATACGAATGTCCGCAAATTGAGGACAATAAACTATGGATTCAGTATTAATTTAATCAAATCATTAAAAATGAACAAGCAAAGCTTGTACTTATACTTAAAAACTTACTATGTTAAGCTTATGCCTGCCTAATGTTGTCTAATGTTAAGCAGCTATTTGGTCTAGAATTGAGCACTTAGGTAATCTATCTGTCAAGCCCCCATGATCATAAAAATATTTACAACATTTTAAAACACATCGAAAGTGTTTCGCTCCTGCGGTACTTGCCAGCACGCAGTTCTTATATGGAATCCCACCAACAGAACCGGAAACTTTCAAGAACTCACCATTTCCATCCGGTACTACACAGATGTGCAAAGATTAAATGTAAATTGGTACATTTTCAAGTATAACAGGAAACAATTCTCGAGAAGTAAGAAGTGCTGTTCGGGAACTGGATAATGTCCTCAGGCACTAATTAAAAGTTTAGAAATTCACTGGAAAAGGGCTAAGAGATATTACCCCAGACGAATAGTAATTGTACTTTGGCCTGCTTAATTCACAACGCTTTTTCTCCTAAATAGAATGAATGTTAATCCGCCGCGAGACCATCGTTTGGTTTAGATTAAACACTTGACGCTATTAGATTTAGATACAAAGTTTTACTTCCTCCATTTAAGTTCTATTCTGAAATAGAAAGGTCTGTGTGTATAAATGTAACAGACTACAGGGCGATAGAAAATCCCTTACCGTTAACTCAATATTGTTCACCGGGTATATAAGCGCGAAAATACCCGGTGAACAATATTGAGTTATAATGTCTGTGCGCGTTTCATTAAAATATGATCCTTTACCGTTGGTCGTAAATAATTATGAATTCATTCTTTTACGAGGCGACTTAATGTGGAACGACATAAAATGGAATACATTTTTTGGGGAACGAACAACACTCGCTTTGGTCTGAGTTAAACAATTTGGAATCGTAAAGACAAAAAGTTTCACATATCCAGTTGACTCATCAATCCAATTGAATGGAAGAAACAGTTAGTGTCAAGAACTTTGTCAAATTAGCTGTTTGAAAACTCAATCTGTCCGAGGACCGTAACTTATTCTGTCGAGACAGTCAACGCAACGCGCAAGCCTATCTTTCGAATTGAGGAAACGCTCGAAAATACGACTTAAAATCACCACCCATTAAAGGGTCCACTCCTACTGTTGCTTAACTCGAATACATCGATTGCGGTCACCGAAGCCAGCTCCGAGCACTTTGAACATTTCGTACAGTTCATTAGCTTGTAGAATATTCTTGACAACCTGTTATTTTGTACCTACTTCTACCCTTCATTCACGACTAGTGAAACGAGTGGGATGGAACCACAACATTCGAGTTGTATTTTCCTTACATGTGAAAGTAATATGGCTTTTTGACGTGCGCGTGTATGGTTTTCTGACGTTTTGTGCAGGCTAAGATGGAATGCTTGTTTCCCGTAATTAAATCAATATAATATATAGTTCTAATGTGTTCTCACTTCCTCACTCGCTTATTGCCATCGTTCTCTGTGTTTCCCCGAAAGGGTTGAAAAAATATGCGCCCACATTATTAGAAGCTTGCCTTGATTATATCAGAAGCTGACAGAACCCACAGCGATTTTCACGTGTAACCTCGACCTAAATAATACCACCATAATCTGAACTCTCACTCCAAAGAAAAAGTAGGTACGTAATGTTCAAGCAAAAGATATGGTCGTCTAGATTTGACCGGCTTCTAATAACATCGTGGGTGAACATAAGGCTAGGGGCTTATGATATATTTTTTTTCTTTTTCTAGAAAGGCATTGGGGTATTAATTAGCCTCCTCATCAATCATGAACCCCGACCCTGGCTACAGCTTGGAGCCCGCTCTCGTCATCTAGTATACAGTCTCTTCAATCTGGACCTGTGACGATACGCCTACCTTAACACTGGCAGGACGGTGGTCAAAAACTGGCCTATCTATAATATTAAAATTAATCGAAATGTGTTTGCTAAGCTAATTTTTCTGTGTTTATCATTGTAAGGAGAAGATTCTTATGAAAGCAAAAAACAAACAAAAGATTTCACTAAAAAAAACCTACCATGGTATGTAATTTACTTTATTCGTGTGATTTGGAACATGAGTCCTCCATAGGATCTATAATAGTCGTAGATCTAATAGCCCTCTATACAAAATAATCCAGTGACGAAAATCGATCAAATGAACATTGTTGAACATTGTCTAATCATCTACACATATCTACATATATAAAAGAAAATTGTGTTAGTTACTCCACTTATAACTCAAGAACGGCTGAACCGATTTAGCTGAAAATTGGTGGGGAGGTAGCTTAGAACCGAGAGACGGACATAGGATACTTTTTACCCCGATCCTGTCGGTCACGTCGCTATATAAAGGGTGTTAAAGTTTGTATGAAGAACTGAAATTACGCGAATGAAATCGTGGGGCGTCCACTAGTATTTATAAACACAAAAGCACAAAAATAATTGCAAAACAAAAATCAACTAACAACTGAAGGCTCGTCAGTTTTCGGCTATCAAACACCAATAATACATTAATAGTACCTACCTAATTACCAGAAAGGAATAAAACAATAAATAATATGGCCATCATTATTAGACGTAACATGGAAAATCGCTCGGAAAATAACACATTAACAGTCTTTCAGGAGGCGAGCGTGAATTGTTGCTAAAAATGACATTGTAACTCAACTTTCTACGTTACATTAACTCACGTCCATAATAATTAGTGGGTTGGACAGGTAGTGGTTAGTTTTAGCCTGAAAAATTTAACTTAGATTAATAGAATATTCCTCGTTTTTGCAATGCTATCGCAGGCTATCCTCCAATTAAAATAGGTTTTCAACTAGAAAATCTTCAATCACTGTATAATATAAGAAAATATACACACTTCACGCCTTTTAATCCCAAAGCGGGGTAGGCAGAGGCACTTGCTTAAAGCAAATGCCCACGGTTCACCAAGAGTATTTAACCCAACGTGACAGGGGGTGAGCCCATCGCCGTTATAGGGTTCACACACCTTGTGGTGTGCGGGTTTCATCACGATGTTGTCCTTCACCGTACAAGAGTTGCGTTGCGTACATAGGCTCTGAAAAAGAGTCCCATTGGTACACGCCCAGTAGCCGGACTCGAATCTGCGACCTCCCGGTTACAAGTCAAGTATCCGACCAACTGAAAAATATATATTAAACTGCACATTTTATACTGGTATCACCGCAAGTACTCATCGACAGCACTATAGCGGCGCAACGTACGTCTTTACCAGCACATATTTCAAAGGAAGTATTGATGTGAAACTACCCGTACGAGTACGCGGCTGTCTATTCTTATTTGCATTAAACGTACATTCAATGACAGGAAAATAAAATGCAGTATCGTGGTAAACTGTAATACCAATTTCTTGCTGTCTACTATTTGAATGTTTTTTTCTCCAAGCAGTATGCACCCTAAAAGCAGTGAAATGTGATCCACTCTCACTTTAAGTAGATTTTTTCTTTGGCGATTGACGACACGCAAACCTACTCGTATGTTAAATGACAGACTGCTTCTCTCCCGCTTAAATATTCGCATGTATTAAAGAAAAATATATTTATTGTACTGTACCACGAAAGCCCGAATCACAATAAAAAAAACAAAACATCTGAAACTTCACAGCACACAAAAAAAATTATAACACCCTTCAGGAATATGCAAATGGCGATATTGCATTCCCGATGCCACGGTTCCGGCGCGGCGGCGCGCGGAGGCGGTGCTATTTTTCCTCGCCACAATCTAGCACGGCAACTTGTTAAACCGCCGCCTCTGCCGCCCCCCACACCCGCGCCACCTCTCGCTAGAGATATTGAGTTTCTCTTGAAAACAAACTTTGTTTTCTTCAACGCGTTATTGCAAGAGGGAACATCATTATTTTGAACGTAAAGAACGTACGAGCAAACCACCCGCTCGTACGAATCCGGTTTTGAATGGAAACATTTCAGGAGCGCAAATAATTGTTTTCTTGCTCAAATTGGGGTAATATTATACGTTTCGCCGTACATTGTTTACATACTGTTATGGTATGAAACGGTCGTGTGGTAGCGTCGTTAAAGGCAGCTGCGGTTTCTGTTGGAAATATTAAAAATATGTGCCTACCTGCGTGTAATAGCTAGCTCGATTTTTAGAACAGAGTTTTATTCGCATTTTTGGTTAATTATTATCCCAAGTTTCATAGACTACAGCGTGAATGATTTTGTTTTCTGTAAATAAAATTAAATGCACAAAACTGCTCTTGAAACAGCGTTATTTATTATTTTGAGGTTTGAGGTTATTGGAGAGGGTTACGGGAGAGTGGCCAGTCTATTTGTGTTAGCTCGAATTGCTTTAGGAAATTGTGGGTTCGAGTTCGGCTATAATGATAATTAGACTACGTCTATTACGTCAGTACGTATGCCTGGTGGTCGGTGAACGGAACTTTTTATATGGGAAAATTAAAATCGTAAGAGAACCCGCTTACCATAAAATTTCGATCCCATAAAGGAGATGTCGTCACCCTCACGCTTGGTTACCCTATGATGAGTTGTGAGTTATCTATGATGTCTACCATCTATAATCTCGGTATTAGGTGAATTGTTTTATATTAACTATTAAAATATTAAATACAGAGACAAAAAAAGGGAAAAAACCTACCTCAAGAATCGCTGTACCTGGTCAGGAAAACCGCAACAAAATCCGTTGCGTAGTTTTAAAGATTATATAATTATACATATAAAGTTATATATTGATTTAATTAAACGTATAAAGTTTTTACGATTATTATACCTAAAAACCTTCCTCAAGAATCTCTCTATCTACTAAAGAAAATCGCTTAGTTTTAAGCATACATAGGGGCAGTCAGCGGATGGCGACTTTGTTTCATAGTATTACGTATGTTCTATAATAGTGATTAAATGTAATACGCGACGATAGGTACTCTATTCTAAAGCTATACAGGATGACCTGGGGGCCATTACTCGAACCCACTTTTTCTTACTCAGCAAAGGATAGCGATTACAACGGTACTTCTTTTCTTGAACAAAGATTAGTGTGACCATACATTTTGTTGCAAATGTTGGATAAGAAACGATACATTTGAACAAGTTTAAAATGTCTCAGTAACGAAAATAACTATACTGTTGGAATCGCTATAATTTTCTGAGTTAGAAATGTCATGTCGTGTCATGATCCGGACCAACTCGGTCCGGACCAACTCGGTCCGGATCATGACTCTCCGACGTCAGCCTGTATACTGCTTGGGTAAGTACTACTACTATTGGAGGACACCTCGTTGTTTTAGTAGCGCATTTATAATTTATCCCATGAATAATTTTCAAAGCTTATTATAACGTATTGGTTATTTTTCTTTAATGAACCTACGGAAGATGTATGCAAAATCATCTTTCATTCTCAATATAAGTATAGATTGTCTTGTTAAAGTCAGCATTTTTATTGTAGATGTTATCTGCTGGTTACCAAAGAATTTCAACACAGTACTTTTAGATTTTAAAGTTTCAGAAAGACTTTTCTGTATTAAGATTTGGAATATGGGATCGAATTTAGAAAAATACTTCGTTAAATCTCGTTTATATCTTAATCGGAGTCTTGTGGATGGTGGTTCAATTTTGCTTTTAATATAAATATAACATGGATCTTAAATAACACAGGTATGGAGATTTGTTATATTATTATACAGTAGTAAGTAGGTACGTCACATAAAAACTGTAGATGAGATGGAACTGAGACGCGTGGAACAAGCCTAAAATATTTTGGACATGCTCATTTTGAACTTAAGGTATATTTGCCGATCACACTGGACAATTGAGTTTTTCTATGGTTTGTGTTTACATTTGCAGTTCATTGTAGATTTGACGTGCCACTACACATACATATTAATTTCACAAAGTATTTGTGAAAATGTTTAGATTGTCTAGGCATAGATATTATTTCTATTTTATAAATTTAATTTCAATTACTAATTCATAAGGAACCACTCATTTATCCGTGTGGTGACGGCGAGTAGAATAGATGTGTCACTACCTCAGATCAACTTTTCCCGTCGTGGGGGTCGTAAGAGGCGACCGAGGGAACTCTCCAGAGGCCGGGCTCTCTCTGTGAGTCAAATCACTCAACACAATCACAACACCACTGCGATCACCAATCCGTCTGCCAAGCGGAACAATCATTGGCATTTCCCCCCAAATGATCATTACAAATGAATAGTCAAGATTACTACCAATATACTTATCTTAAGGGCTACCATAAAACGTTTCATTGGTTCTTTTATCGTAACTAAGTATTACCTAATAGGGAAACTTTTTCCATTTTTTTTCGTCCCGAAACACTATCGTACCAAAGTGGTGAGTAATACTCACTGCTCCTATAATACTAGTTTGTTAAAACTTCCACTGAAATTACTTTCTTAATAGTTCGCTGCGCAGTTTCTGCTTCTTTGTTCGAATGAATGTAATGTTAGTGGCGCCACCTGCTGGCAATTGTCTGAGATTAAGTTAATAAATAACGAATTAGGGAATTAATAATTTCAAAAGGAACATTTAATTTGTTTAAATTAAATAATTTTAATTCTGAAATTAATGTTATCGTTTATCAACATTTTAATATCTGTAACAAACGTGCACTTGCGTCATCTAGTAATGTCCCCAGTGATGTAGGTGGAACTGTTGGAGACAACATATTATTGTCACTTTCAGTTATAACGGCTTTCAGTTATAATTTCGAAATAACGGCTTAGGTGAAAAAATATGTGAATTTAAGGATTATTTTTAGAAAACTGGCTGGTACGATTGAAACGTAGCTTCTTTTTGTGAAAATGAAATTGTCCCAAAATGTTTTGAAATAAATATATTTACACTTTTCAGTCCAAAGCCAAGGCAATAGTATGTTTACTGCAGAATAGAAATAGAAATAAAAATAATAATAGAAATAAACCTTCAACACACCTTTAATACCTATCAGTTTATCCGTCTGCTTCATTAACTAGATTCTCTTTCTTTCATTTCCAACATTACACCTCACTTTTTCACCAATGAAGAGCTGTCCAAACAAATGAAACCAATTTGTAGCAACAAAAGATCCTCTATCGAATCAGAGGAAAGCAAATCACCCATCGGAAAAGAACAAGTTGACCTATCACTGATGAGAACGCAATGAGAAAAATGGTCCAATCCAACACCTCCTTTGTTTAGTTCAATATGGCTTAAAGCGTAATTGAGTTTCAACTGTTTAAAAGATTTATGACCAAACAGTCTGTGACAATGCAAAGAATTTTATCATGCAAATTGGTGAGAGAAAGTATTTTGCGAATCTCATCCATTGAACTCCGATAAAAGTGTTGTTTGGAAGAACGGAGCGCATTTTGTATGGGAATGCTAATGATTGCAAACCAAGTTGTTATAAAACGAGGTATAAGCGTCAACTTATTCAACATGTTAACGAATAAATGTACCGAACTTGATACAAATGATGTCCAGTACAATAATAAGAGTTGATTTAAAACAAATTTTATTTATTTGTTTCATTTTGTAGAATTCGTTTATTTACGTACATTATCCCAATTTACACACTTTAGCATTAAACAAAATCAAACATAACATTAACACAAAGAAAAATAACAACAAAAAAAAATTCAAACAAAATAAAATTATACAAAAAAGAAGAAAATAATGTTGTGTACGATTGGTATTTTTATGTTATGCCCTGTCTAATAGTCTACAATTACTACAATTAGGTTCGGGCGCGCCAACGCAAAGTACTGTTAATTAGTACATCATTATTTGTTTCATTTACGAGATAATATTAAAGCTAGTTAAGTAGGTACTGCGCTACGGAGCTGTGAGCGGGGAGCGATGTAGAGTTAGAAAGTAACTTAGTCTAATATAGGAACTTTATTGTTTTTGCATTCTAGCTGTCCTGGAAAACATTTGTTTTGCCATAGGAGTCGCCTATGTACCCCGTATATTGGGTGAAATACACCTTTTAAACCTTCCCTGGAGTTCCACGTGTAATTCAAGACAAAAATTAGCCAAATCAGTCTAGCCGTTCTCGAGTTTTAGCGAGACTAACGAACATCAATTCATTTTATATAATAGAAGATACAGATGATGGTGCTGTAAAAAATACTTCTAATATGCAATGATGACATATTACTAAGTCTTTCTCTACGTACAATTTTTTTATATTAACTCCCATTTTTTTGCTGACATTAAAACAGATAATTCCACAAGGCTTCGTGAAAACACTTAACAGTATAAGGTATAAGTACAGGCAAAGCAAAATAATACACGTCTTTATTTTGTGGGGTTGACTCGAGAAGTATTGAATAAATATTCCAGACGGAGCAGACCACAGGAACCGCCAGCTTGACCAGCAGGAACAAACTATTCACAGAAAAATCGATGTCGTGAAATTTTACTATGCCCTAGAGTTTAGAGATAGCCAAGTTTTGAAGTAACCAGTAAACGAAGACTTGTTTATGAGTAATAAAGTTTTAAAAGTGTTTTCTCTTTTATGAAACTGAAATTTAGCTTATTTGGTTTGATGACTTGGACTCTATTCGGAAGGTTGTTGGTCTGTGGTGACCTTTGACATTTACCCCCTTACCAATAAACGAGTTGTCACTTATACAACGGTTATTATAGGTCTACAAGAACTGGTGATTTCGTATTTGACATACAACTGACAAGTTCAGTTGAGTATTGTATATCTTCGAAATAACAATTCCGCCATTATTAGTAAGGCCCTTAATGTCTATTGAAACTAGTAATATTGGTAATTCCGTATTGGATATACCTTTAAATGACAATTTTAAAGGATTTTTCTAAAAAAAACTATCTCTCAAAGATAGTTGAAAACGAAAGAGATGCAACTACTGTATTCTATGATGATTCATCTCCGGACTCGCTCTTTTGTTGTTTGTTTGTTTTTTAAAGAAATCTCCTCGATAATTCTGAGCTCCATAATATATTTTCAAATATTGTATTCCGAAGATATAGCAAGCTATAACCCGCGACCCTCCCAACTTGCAGAAATGCTATCCGATGAACCCGTCGTTTGAGATGCTTTTTGCCTAATTTTAAATTTCGATTGTGAATTCGGCGCTGTTGTTCGTTTTCCCCTTTTGGATCACGGTTATTCTCCGATATCAAACCTTGATTACTTCCAAATGGTCGCGTTTCTACACGCAGCTACAAATAGCTGTTTCACTCCCCATCTTGAAATAAACGACCTACAATGGCCAGTCCACTAAATACAATTTCAACTTAATTGTGAAATTAGATTAGATTGCGTTGGCGTTGTACACAGCAATCCCCTACCTTTTCTATTCACCTTGTCAGTTAGTGGGTAATATAATTTCGCGATGCAGTGTTCGTAATATGTTACATGAAACTCGCATTAGAGGGTAGCTGGGTGTAGTGAAAAGCTGGAATATCGGCGGATTTCAATGGGTTATCCCAGTGAGATTTCCGACGTGATTGATTTCTAGTTTGTTCGAACTATGCAGGAATTCTACTTGGAAATATATTGTGAGAAACCTTAGGTCTGAAGCAGTTAATTGATTATCCAAACCACTAGTTTATCAAAGGAGGAATAGAATGAAATGTTCGTAGTCTCGGTGCGTTTATTCCTCAGTGATAAGTTAAACAGGCAGTGCGGACAGTCATTTGATCGGCGACCATTTAAGAGTACGTTTTTTCTGGGCCCTTGCTTCAAACGACCCTTAAACCGTTTCCGGGATGCATCTAACCTATCAACGTGAGGGCAGACGTTATGAAACGCGCTTATCGAACACGGATATATCGGTAAAATATTTAAATACCAACCTGGACTGCAAAAGTAATATTAATTATATCACAAAATATGATACGTTACTTATAATGTTCTTGTCATACATTGCCAAAAATCCAAATTACTCAAGCCTATTGTTACTCGTAACATACCGTTTATTTTACATTAAGATCAAAAATAACGACCCCATTGGTATCTCATCTGATCCATTTCCACTTGAAAAACCAGTTTGAAACGGCTCATAAATCATCGGCCTGCGGAAAGTGTTTACGTTTGTTTCCGGACACGTCGAGGTACACAAATCCCTTTCTTTTGAGCCTTGTTTCCTTAGAATATTAATAGTGTCCAAGATCAGACTGTGTTTTGTATGTGTCAGGTTTGGGGCAGATGCATTGGGCAGTCCCCCGCAGTCTGAATGATGACCAGGTCTAGAGACGATCGATCTTTGCCGCCGAATGTGTACGTATTTTGGCTCTCGGACATCTGGAATCTTCTACTGTTAAAGCTTAGCAGGATTCTACAGAAGATTTTTTATGTAGTAGAATTTAGTATTTCTGTCGTAACGAATTTCGTTTTTTGATAGATGATTTCTTATTTGTCTTACCACAGGAAATACAAGTAACGCATTTAATTTTAATATGATTATTGTAATGAAGAATTTCTTCCACAATTTCTTATAGCTGTTCAGGTTTAAAACCGTATTAGACTTGTATTTGACTTTAGGAGTAATTGAAGGCTGCTAGACGTCTTAAGGCACTATTACACATGCTAATTAGTGGCATGCTTTACCCTTAGCGCTGTCGTTGATATCTAAGCCCCTAACACCAACAGCTGACACATTGTGACGTAATGTTACCTGTTACAAATAGTGGTAGACTCTTTCGTATGGTATATACAACAAGTCAAGCTACAACCAAAATCACCATACATATTTTATCTTCATTTATTGTAGTATATGTATTGTACCATGAATTTCATTAGATCAAATATCTATGTGTATGAAACAAATATGTTTTAAATATTGTACGATTTACTACACCCATAACTTCTAAACGCTACAACTAAAATTACATAAATCTTGTGTTTTAAATATTAAATTACATAAATCTTTAGTGTTCCTTGTATACAGCTAAAGTTTGTGTGAACATTTCGAATAGCCCGATTCTACGGAACTGGTAAAACTGACTTTATCGCAAGTAAAACCGTGTGGCTTCCAATAGTTGCAAACAAAACCGTAGCTCACTATAAACAGCCGCATCTGTTCAAGTCACCAGGGGCCAAGTATTACTTGTCCGATTTGTTGCGTCTGTTGCATTTAAGCTGGCGTCCCATTGGGATGTATCATTTTGCATTAGCAGACGTAGGCAGGACGCGCATGAACTAACGTACTATTTGTATATATAGTGTAGTGGCTAAGCCCTCAAGAGCTTGGTAGAAAAACTTATATTCATGCCTACAGCCTGGTGGGGTGCGCTGAGGCAATCGATCTTTATGAAATTGTGTACGGCTGAAAAGTTAGCTATCTATATAAAACTCAAAGTACTGACTGAATCATTCATCACTTACTCATATACTCGTATATCGCCCAGCGCAAACCTGTAATTTTACACAGGGCTTATTTTTATGATGATACATTAGGTAAGAAAGGATTATTTAATTTTTTTCCCCTGGAACGGGGAAAGGGTGGGTGGGGGGGTAATAAGGTGAACAGAAGTTAATATGAAAAAAAGGTTAATTTTAGAATTAGGGTTTTAAAACTAGGCGGTGGTATTTTGAATAGAGGTAAAAAACTGAAAATGCGCGAATGAAATCGCGGGACGTCGACTAGTCTGACACCATGACATAGTCTGGATAAATAACAAATTTAAACTCATCTCGCCGTCACGCGTCTCCTCAGCGTCGCGTCGGCCGCCTGCTCTATTATGTGGGCTAAGTTGACCCCGTTCACTTTACTTTCTTTACACTAAAGATTAAACTTCAAGAATCCATTTTGCTCCCTTCTATATAGAACCGTTAGGTTTTACGTCGTTCATTAGAAAAGATCCAGCGGCCGTACAGATAATAAAATAATACATTAAAGTAAGATACTATCTTATCACTTTTTCTAACCGAATGCCTCCGCCAAGTAATAGAATAGGTAGGCCCTAAATTTCCCGCTGCTTGTGGACCCTTCAACGCTCTACCAATCTACGGTCTGCGAAGTATTTCGTATATGATCCTGATAAAAATCTCGGTTGCAATTGATGAGGCTTTCGGCCCCTTGTTTTCCCGTTCTTAACCGTTTGTCTGGTATCTAGCTGGAATTGGCCTCTAGCCAAAATTCGTATGGCAATGGCATATCACTTTGGCGATCCCCATTCCGATAATGGGGAACTTCTCAATGTGCTAGGTATAACTGGATACTGGTGTTTTTTGTGTCCGAAGTATTTTCTCATGTGAAGTGTTTAGTATTTACGACACGATTAACTTTTTGAAAGAAATGAAAGTCTTGGATGGATAGGCCGATAGGTCATTCGACATTACAATAACAACAACATTGACATATTTTGTCTCAAAATTCCCACGGGAATGGTGAATAACACTGCGGGATTCGACTTGTATATAGTCAAGGCAGATAAATTTCGATATTTATAATATCCAACTGTATAAGTAAATTACTGATCGCTATCCTCTCAATTTATCCGCTAATTGGTAAAAATATTCGCCGACTGCTCGTCTCGTTAGGCTACAAAGTTCACGTCAAATAAAGCAACGGAAATGGCGAGAGGTGTGATATTCGCGATCAATGATACAGTACCAATTTATGTAAACAAGTAAACAAAATTGAAAATGCCCAATAACAAAGTGATGTTTTGCGATGCTAACGGAAAACTGCTGAAAATGAATGAAAAACAACGCGTGCAGCGAAATATTCATATCCAATTATTTCCGATTCAAAGTTTTCTTTTTTTCCATTTCGATCGTTACAATCATTGGATGCTAATTGACGGTCAAAATGGTACGCTATTATTAAAGGTCACTTTAGTTTCGGCCACTTTAAATTTATGTAGAGGTTTTCAATAACAAAAGTTATTTCGTATTAACTTTAAAAGAAACAAGAACACATTTGTGGTTATCTGATGCGGATGCCACTGTCGGAACTGAATTGAGCACCAGCTTTCAAGAAAAAAAAAAACATTTAAATCGAACCGATTCCATGATCCAGGCAAAAGATTTTAAATTAACAATTATAAAACAATTTTTTCAAGCCACTTGAACACACTTTGTTAAATTTTGTGTTCGTTGCCTGCCATCCTGAGTAACATTATGCCAGCGTTTCTTGGGCTGGCTTCAGGAAAGATCATCGGCAGACTTTTGTTAACCAAATAGCTGTCCGGCCATAGGAGGCGTGGCGTTTACCAGTGTACGCAAAGTGTTTGTAGCTTGTCTACAATGTCACGAATTTCATATTCGCATATGTGGGCGTTTCCTTTCTCTATGATAAATATATTCCTAAACCAACTACTATTCTAACTAATCCCGCGACAACATTATCCCTTAATTACATCACATCCTGTACATCCCTTTGATATTATGCATACCAAATGTTTACACAAGCGCAAAATTTTATGTAAAGCTGTATGTAAACTTGGGGTTTTGCCTAATTTATAAATTGCTCGCAGATCAAACGTCTAACACTATGTCACCTGTCAATGTGTACAATGAACGTTTTTTCTTAACAGTTTCGTTTTTCAAGAAGCTCAAGGATGAAACAAAGTGTAACCATGAACACGTCTTTTCGTGAAAAGGGGTTAATTGACAAAACGAATATTGGAGTAATTCCCAAAACCTTTGCATATAATTTCTATACTAATTAAGGTTCGTTGCCTTCGAGGGAGTAAATGGAAGGTGGTAATTATACGTCGTTTGAACTCACTTAACAGTTTCATTAAAATTTCGACTCTGAATTATCTACGTTTCATTAACTTAGCTTTTGACGTAACATTTTCATATTATCAGCACAGCAGACATCGAGTGGATGGCAACAAAATTATCATTGGATTGTCGTCATACGTTTACACACACACACTCACACACAATCATACACACATTTTTGTACCTTATTTATGCAGAAAATCTTAAACTTTAAGGTGTGTGTCTTTTAATTCTATTTATGCAGAAATGTTTCTCTTAACCGCCATTTTCTTTTCTGTGAAATGTACGGAAAAACATTTTGAGTAGTTTCTCGGAATTAAACACCTATCATCATCATCATCATAATCAGCCCATACTTGTCCACTGCTGGACATAAGCCTCTCCAATTGCACGCCATTGTGATCTGTTTTCGGCTTTTCGCATCCAGCTTCTGCCAGCCATCTTGCGTATATCATCAGTCCACCTTGCCTGAGGGCAACCTAAACCTAACACCACTTAAAACAACAATAGATTTCCCCAATGTTAACCCAGATTAAACTTTTAACTATTTCTAATTAACCGAATAAAGGTATTTTTCCTTTTTCCATCAGGAACATAATTTGTCCGTCCTCTGGAATCCCTCGGACGCCACTTACGACCTCCATGACGGGAAGAGTTGGGCGCATAGGCATGCTATGCGAACAAAAAAAAGGTTGTCCAACTTCCCGTCCCATCATGAAAAATGAGTCCTACGCGAATTATTAAGGACCATCTCCGATGTCAACAGACAATTCAATTATATTAAAGGCTTCATTGATCATTTCACTTGTTTTAATAACTTTGAAATCGGTAATGAATTCGTGTTTCAACTAAGAACTCGTTTTTGGAATAAATTGATATTCACGAGCACTTTGTTGTAAATTTCTCAGAATAAATTTACTTACACCTGCAAAGACAGAAAGACTATTGAAAGTGAAAAATATTGTACGATATCTTTAAAAGCTTATTCGTACTCACATTATGTATACTCGTGAATACGTATATAATCACATATCCGAAAAACGTACAAAAGAGACAAAATAATGTCTCCTAAGAGCTCAAGACAAATTTATAAGAGCACGGATTGAGTCCACCCACAATCACTTTCACTCCGAATATTCCGGAGATCATCCCTCACGCATTCAAAGAACCACATGTAAGTGTCTTATATTTTTATATCCCAGACCTGGCCTCTCTGAAACGTGCGCTCATAATTGTCGTACTTACTTTGAGCCAACCGCAGTCCCGCGGGAAGTTAAACAAAAACTTTAACGACATTTTTTAGTCGCTCCAAATGAAAGAAGACTGAAATTGCCCCTTTCACCTGCATTATTAAACTCAGGCTCTTTCTGTGGTTCTCCTGCAGCCGTCGGGCCGCGGAAATCTTCACAGAAGTGCACTAATCAAGTCTCTCGTGTAATTGTATTTGCATGAAAAGCAAGC
Organism: Conopomorpha cramerella; assembly: GCA_012932125.1. Taxonomy (NCBI): domain Eukaryota; kingdom Metazoa; phylum Arthropoda; class Insecta; order Lepidoptera; family Gracillariidae; genus Conopomorpha; species Conopomorpha cramerella. Next base: position 17,463 of record SJJU01003508.1, read on the forward strand.
TCGTGGTATCGAGGGAATGTACAATATGCAACAACTCCGGTGAAACTATTTTGCACAGGGCCGTAACTCTTCTAACCAATTGCATAATTTATGCTCCAAGTGTTGGTAGGTATCCTGCCCTCATGAGATTTATTATCCTTATTTGTAGATACTTAGGTATTCTTTGAACACCCCGACTCTAGTTTTAGCTGCAGTTAGGAAATTGAATTTGAAAATTCGGTTAGAAATTTCTGAATAAGAATTGAAAATTTCTAGAAATATCTGGTTGTGTAAAGGCAAAAACATTATTTTCATAAAATGGCAAATATTCACGCCCATATATCTATCTTTAAGCAGCAGAAGAGCCTGGTATAACTGGCTCGATACCGATAAGGAGTTATCCATGTCAGTAAAGGGGTCAACTGGTTACAACAGCCAACGGCGATGAAAACAAGAAAGACTCTCTTTCATAATTTCATCAATATTATTATGCAGTTCCATAAAAATATAATATAAAAATGCCATGAGTTTGATTCAATTATGTTTTCCTTATTCTTTAGAGAATCTGCTTGGAGCATCACGAGTCCCGTATAATCCCCTCTAAGTCCACGAAAAAGATTGAATATTTGTGGTAAAATTTTTGAAATGGCAAAACGTCATTTTTCATTCTGACAATAGAAACAACTGTATTTCTTCAATACAAAGCGAAATAGTGGCGGTGTTGAGTCCATCAGTGGACGTCAGGAAGATGACATAGGAAATTACTTTGCAAAGGTAATTAATTGCATGTTGACCAATGCCATTAAATTTTCCACTTTATATTTTGTACCTGTCTACTTCTACCTAGCCTTCATTGTGGTTGTCCAACAGGCTGGCATGGGAGGTCAGGGTCCGCTTTTATTTTAATTTAATTTGCTCTTATAAATACTAACAGATCCTTTTTCGTTCACGATTGCGATGTCAAGTAGCTGGTTTTTTTTTAAATTGTTAACGTTTTAAAGTCGCCCAAGGCCTTTAACTTGGCTTAACGATTATTGAGAAAGCTTATTGTGCCGTTCGAACCACGGAAATGTTAAAAAAAAACAATACAAAGGTGGAGCACAGAGATGCTAACATTCAATATTTTTTCTTAATATAAAACACTGTATTTGCGTCGTAGAAGTTTATGCTTCAGACTCCCTTTTATATCGACTGCAGCAAGGTTTTATAATCGCTCCTGGACGAAGCCGATCGTAAGTGTCTCATTCACCCCATTAATTCTCGAAACTTTAGATCTAACGAATCGACTCAACCTTTGTTTTACTGACAAAGAATAGACTATCCTGCGATAGGACTATCTGTTTGAATTACTATTTATATTGGGCGACGTAGCTTAGGTGTCGGATACTTGGTATTTCAATCGGTTGCAGGTTCGAGGCTATATGCAGCGATTCCGGGAAAACCGAAGCGGAATTCTAGGGGTTATTTCTAAGAAAACCCCCTATATGACTCGTAATGATTCTAAGGCTGTGGATCAGAAGTTGATTTTTCCATACGAAATAATTTAGTATGTTTTAGGTAAGTGTCGCGCATCCCTTCAGTAATAAAACATCGTAATTTTTTTATCGTGGGGAAATCCGTTATGGATACCCCACCACTGGCGGGGACAACGGCGGGGTTTTGTGGGACACGCACCCACTAAAGCCCCACAGTGACCACTCGCGTGTTACTGCCGGGGCCCCCGGAACGACCACAGCCACTACATCAAGGGAAACAAACGTACCCCTACAGATCACTGCTGATTTTCCTGAATATGACTACTTATTAACTTGACCCGCTCTGCCAACTTTGTCAAACTTGCCTCCCAGAGATCACTGAATGCTATAGGCGAATAGCCTTTTGCCAACAACCGTTCAAAGCCAATGTCAGACTGAAATATGCCAAATTTTCAATTTAAAAAGTCAGCATTCAGTGTGATGTAAGTAAAATTTAGAGTCAAGTCGTCATTTAGGGGAAAGTCGGCATTGAGGTACTAAATCCACCTACAAACTAGTTAGTCTATAAAAGAGAAAAAAAACACTACTTTTATTTTGTTTATACATGTACCTACAACAAGGTAGCGAAGAAACATTGTCTTAATAAACATTAAACAGCAAACAACAATAAAATTTGCGCTGTTTCTATGTAGTCAAATAAACAGGCATTGATTAAAGTTTTTAATGGCTACCAGCCTTAAACATAGTCTTTGGCCAAAGTCGTATCTTTGGCGAGAAGACAGCTGATGCCGTAAGAATCGAACAGTCAATTGGTCCTGAATCTGCGAATACGTCGTAACTCTACGAAGATCCCGTAGTAAATTCTAAGTAACGTTTTCGTACGTTTCAACTGTGTTTTATGCGAAGTTTTTCGCTTTTGTCTTAAGTAAATGCTTTCTCTCGATAGTTTAAATAGAAAAAAAGGTCTTCATCCATTATTGCCTGAAATAGACGGTAGAAATTCGTCAGTGCTGTTTTTTATTTAGAGTACGAAAAGGATAATGTATAGAATGGTCACCTATTACTAGTATTCCTACCATTCGTCCATGTTAAACCCAACGGTCTGTGTAAAATCAAAGTAGGTAATCTAAAAGTCGTGTGGTGACGGCGAACAAAATACATATGTTACCACCCCAGCCCAACTTTTCCCGTCGTGGGTCGTAAGAGGCGACCGAAAGAACTCTCCAGAGGATGGACAGCAGCGCTCTTTGTGAGTTAAACCACAACACCACTGCGATCGCCAATCCGCCTGCCAAGCGAGGCGATTATTGGCATTTCCCTTCAAATGATCATGGAAATAATAGAGGAGGCCCTGGTTTAGCAGTGGACGTCATGTGGCTGATGATGGTAATGGTGATAAATCTAGAAGGCTTGATGTCACCAAAGCGTTTGTTTACCCCCATGGGGATTAGAAACGTAAGTGTGTGTGTGAAAAAAAAATCGAGGGTGGTTATGTATGTTAGGTTGAAAAGTCGCTAGCTCATGGTCCAATTATCGTACGTCTCGCTAAGCTCACCTATTATTACTTAACCATTTCAGGGACACTCCCCGCCCGTCCACGTCATAACGATAAATCTTCTATTGTCTTAATTTTAGTGTCCACGAAAGTGTTAATAGAAGAAAAACAGCTGCCACCATTTTTACGCCTCAGACCAGTACGGGACAAAAATATATATTGAAAATAAATTGCCTTTGTCCTGCAGCCAGGAGGAAACCATCTCCGTTTTATCGTGCTGCAGTCAGCCGTGATATTTTATTACATTCTCTATAAAGAATGCGAGTACTGATTGAAAATGTACAGCCGGAAAGCGTGCTTAGTTATCATGGCTAAAGAAATCATATTTTCTTAATATAATTAATTTCTGAGTCAACGGCTCGATTGCTCATTTCTGTTTCGTAGTCACTAGATGGCGCTGAATGTACAACAAGGAAAAAAGGCATGCACACTATTCCGAAGATATGTTAACGTCAGAATGACGAGTCACTTTTAAAGTTATGAATCTTAACACAATATCCAGTTTCAACAGACCTATACTGCCGTCATACGAAGAAAAGGCGAAACAATTTATTTATTTCCATGGGAATATGTGCTTTATTACTTGATATAGTCTATTAATAAAGCATATATTCCCATGCCAATTAATGTAAACTGTTGAAAAACAAAATATACATGCTCAGACAGTCAGTCCAATGATCACATTGCAACGAATATTACGTTGGTATCATCATCATTAGCCTATGTTCATCTACTGCTGGACATAGGTCTCTCTAATTGCACGCCACTGTGATTTGTTTTCAGCTTCTCATCTTGCGCAAATCATCAGTCCACCTTGCCTGTGGGCGTCCTACACCGCGATTACATTGTTATACAAATCATTATTTGTCTATTAAAATTAATGCGTTGATATTAATTAGTTAATATTTACTCGGCTCTTTAAACTACCTTTTACTTAACTAGTGTACTCGACAGAAGAATTCAGCTGGGTTGGGCAGCCCAAATGCTACGTCGAGTCTTAACATCAGTGATCCCACAGTGCCTGAAGACAAAAGTCTTCAATCAGTGTGACATACGGAGCTGAGACGTGGACAGTGACGGCACGGCTGACCCACAAGCTCAAAGTCGCACAGCGTGCTATGGAAAGGGCTATGCTCGGCGTTTCTCCGAAGGATCGGATCAGAAATGAAGTGATCCGACAGAGAACCAAAGTCATCGACATAGCTCATCGTTTTAGCAAGCTGAAATGGAAGTGGGCCGGCAATATTAGCCGTAGAACCGATGACCGTTGGGGCAAACGAGTTATCGAGTGGAGACCGCGTCTCGGCAAACGGAGTGTAAGACGCCCTCAGGCAAGGTGGGCTGATGATATACGCAAGATGGCTGGCAGAAGCTGGATGCGACAAGCCGAAAACAGATCACAGTGGCGTGCAATTGGAGAGGCCTATGTCCAGCAGTGAACAAATACGGGCTGATGATGATGATAATGGACTCGACAGACTGATGTTGTCCTGTCTTAATTAATAATATGAATATCTAGGGTGGCCTGTGCCCAGCAGTGGACGTCATTTATTTCTTTCATAAGAACCTTCTGCTGTCATTAATAATCACAACAAAAGAAAAGTGGCTTTGACTTTTATATAAAAGGTAAAGTCATCATATTTACAAAGAAACTGCGGTAGAAGAACCAAAAACATGGGGAGAATGAAAATACAAAATGAAAAAACGTGTTTAAATTAACCTTAATAATTATCATTATATTAGTCAGTGACCACCATTTTAGTATATCTGTGTTCTTTTAGGTAGGTGTAGTTTAGTTCGACATATAATTAATAGACAGGTAACTGGTTTTACAGAACGCGTCAAAAATTACAATTTTGCCATGATAAGTATAGTGAGTGGTTCATAGTTCATAGTCAGTTTTCATAACCCCGAAAAGCTGCACCTTCACGGGTATTATAGATGTTAGTATATATGTAAACTTTTATTTTCGGCTTCCATACCCCGTATAATGAGCCATATCAGTTGAGTAATATTATATTCGCGTGCCTCCGGAAGATTAACCGTTTGATTATGTAGATTACACGGTAAATAATAGTTGGGAATAAAAAATCCTCGGCTTTTTATTTCTTACTACAGTTACAATCTGGTATGGTTTCACTTATTGCTCCTAAAATCTTCATAATATTAAAGTTTCTTACCTATAAACGTGCCGACCTTTATACAAAGACTAGAGGACGCCCCGCGATTTTCAGTCCGTCTTAATTTATATAAAAAATACTTAATAAAATTAACGTTTTCGGCATATAAACAAACTACTCTTACTACCTACTACCTCTTTTTACCTACTACAGGTCAATGACTTCTCTTTTTAACGAAAAAAGATCCTTGAATGCCAAGTCCTAATATACCTGCTTACACCTATGAAACGGAAGGTCGCATCAAAATTACTCGGAACCGCAGTATAAGTATAGATGAAGCGAAAGTAGTATGTCAGGACCGTGACAAATGGAGATCTGTAATCTCAGGCTACTCTGGGAGACAGGCGTGAACTGTATGTACAAAGCATCGGGTCTTTTGGGGTTTCCCTTCTTATACTACTAACGTCACAGGTATTTTCAACCATTTACTAAGCTCTAAATAGTTAATAGTTAAAAATAGATCAGTTTATCTGTATTTTGCGTACAGTTTCTGACCTTTTAAGAACTTCACTAGAAATGAATATGACTAAAGATTACGGTATATTAACACTTTTACCAAAACACTGGGAACCTGCTAAATAACAGCGGTGTAACCATCCCGATGATATACCAGGCTCAACTTAACTTGTATTTTTTATTTAAAACTCGCTCAAGTCAATGCTGATACTAAGTATTTCTTTACTATATTATGCATGTAGAATACATATACACTATGCTTTAGAATTACTCTATGTATTAAAAGAAACCGAATTAAAATCCGTTGCGTGGTTTTAAATATATAAACATGCATAGGGACAGACATACACGGGTAAATAGGTACCTAATGAACAAGTCTGCTCCATCGTCAACCACATCGCTGTCAAACGCTTGTTCACTGTGTTGAAAAAAAAACAGGTAGCGGAAATTAACTTTGTTTCATACTATGTGGTGATACGGAATAACAACTTCTACTAAACCTATAATAACTTTTGTATGAGTTACACCGCATTAATTGGGGAGGTCATTAACTTTACCCTAAACTTAACATGGCTTGTTGAAGTTTATCCCCATGGTGGGCTGTGGTAACTCTGTGGGTACACTCACTGAAACAATAGTAATTTTCGAATGTTCCAGCAACTCGCAGCGCCGGCTTCCGGTACAGACCGACACGAGGCGGCAACTCCCAAAATTTCCATAACAAGAGAGCAATGACAATAATACATATAAAGTTACGAATGTGGTCATCTATGTTGAGGGATGCCTGTGCATTTCATGAACGCTTGACGTTTAAATAAATTGGTAATAATTGAGTACGCTATGAATAATGCTCGGGTTTTGTGAATTCAAATGGCATAAGCATGACAGTTTGGTTCCAATTCACCCGTCCCGAGATTGTACAAACTATTAAACCACTACCGTAGATAGACATCAACCATGACTCTGACTTCATATTAAAAAAAATGTTAAGGTACTAGGAAATAAGTGACATAAATTCACATGTCATATAACATACTCAAACCATGCCATACAACATAAAGTTGTTACTATTCACTTATTCTCGTTATTAACAATTTTATTTTTACTTTTTGCATGTGGTGTACATATAATTAGCCTATGTAAGCATAAATGTATGCTCTGTTGGTGAGCCAAATAAAATAATAAAATACCAGTTAGGTACTTACTATGAAAATGGAATGTCGTAATATGAATGTCCAGTTGTAATATTAATAAAGGTGGAATAACTATGCCAAAGAAGTATCAAACTTAATGTATCTTGTCAGTTGTATGTTAAATAAGGAATAATCAGTTCCTACTGGAACCTGTAGAATTTTGAACTTTTGTAGAATTGACTGCGCGTTTATTGCTTAGAGGGTTTATTAGCTTTTCATTGTTTCTTATCTTCGGTAGGTTCATAAAAGAGAACGTTACTTTATTATTAAATACTTCTCAACATTACGAGTATATAATAAAAAAAATACACCGCATGCCTTTTCGATCCCAAAGTGGGGTACACAGAGGCATGTGCCCATAATGCCTTAGGTTCACCAAGCTTAAGCCAATGTCAGCCCATTACCATTATAGGGTTCACACACCTGTGGCATGTGGGTTATCACGATATTTCTCTTCACCGTATGAGCATTGCTTACGTAGGTTCTTAAAAAGAATCCCATTGATCCAATCCGATTGATATCCAGCTGTGGACAAAATGGGCTGATGATGATTATGATGATGTACGACGTCCAGTACAACCGATGTCGAACCCGTAATATGATTATAACTCAAGTACCCGACCAATGGACCAAAGACGCTGCTGAACAATAAAATAAAACAATCACCATAATTTAATCAGGCGTATTTTCTTTCATAATAAAAATGCCAGTGTCTCTTTCGAGTGGCGTTCTCCAAACGCTAAGACGGTCCTTTTCGCTCAAACTTGGCGCCGAAGAGTAAAAAACTGCGAGCCGCAGAAGTGAGCTGTAGTGAGGCCAGAACGAATATTACTGGGGCCCTAGCACGCGCGTTAAGAAAGACACGACGTAGATTGGGTGTTATGTCACGTTTCAACCAATCACAGTACCTGGTATGTCTTGTCATATCTTTCTTGAAACGCTTTGCTAGGGCTGAAGACAGAAAGGTGTGTATATTTCTAAGAGTGGGTTATCCAGAATGGGGCCTGTAATACTAGAGAAATATTTAGTGAAGATTATTTTAACCTCTTTAAGTTAGTCTGATGTTGTACTTCAAAATACGTAAGAAAAAGAGTTTAAATATAATACCCATAATCAATATAACTAACACGCGATGTTATCGTGTTGTCAACGAAATGTCAGTGAAGAGCATTTTGAAAAGGAACCAACATTCATTGCTTACGCATTGGATACATTATGTCAGGGGAGACACCTTTTTATTTAATAGATTACACTACTTGC
>SJJU01003509.1:0-37495 GCA_012932125.1 Conopomorpha cramerella
GGGAACAACAAATTTTGCAATGCAAAAATTCTCCAATGCAGCCTAACCTTGTACGCATACTAACTGAATTGGTACCATAGACTGCATCCATATAAAAATATTGGCTTGAAGAATGCATGAAGCACCCTATGTCAGCAGCCAGAGGCAGCGGTAAGTTCATATCAGATTCTTCCATACAATAATTTGAGAGACTGAATGTCCAGCAGTGGACGAATATGGGCTGATGATAAATACCTACAAGATTATTAAAAATAAGTATAAGGTATAAATAAGTATAAGGAATTTCAAAGATTTTATCTGTTTAACTGCAGAAACATGACATGGTACACTGCACACATACACACCCTTGACATGATAGTAATGGATAATTTACTTAAATAGGAAAAGTTAAAGTATTTATGTAAATAACTGTCGTCTAACTACCTCAAATGTTAAGATTTCTGCCAGATGTTTTGATTTTATTCAAATCAAATCAAATATACTTATTAATATAATTTATTACCAAAAGCAAACATTGCAAAGAACACTATAATTATTACCAATTAACAATAGTACACATGGGTTAATTTTGCCCTCATTTGCCTCACATTAGGTAAAAAACCTGAATCTCCAGTCTGTGCTCAACTATGAAAAACCATTTTGATTATAGTGGTCGATTGACATGGTTATACTAGCTACCTATCTAACATACCTTGATTGTTAAAAAAAGTACTACCTACTATACCTTGACTGTACTTGACAAAGTACTATCAAATGATTAAATAGCAGCTATATACTTCTGGTATTTACAAACACACTTTTTTTTTTCAGACAAGCAGTTGCACAATGAAAGACAAAGGATTGTGTAACTTACGATTTTAATTAAATAAAATTTGAAGCAAACATGTATTTTATTTCTTTAATAATCATTAATTTATGCTGTAGTATGTGGACTGACATGATGACGATGAGTCTTTGGACATCCTGTTTGGTGAACTCCTGCCTGTGTTTTGTCGCCTCCACTTGAATTTCATGTCCCTCTGCTTACTGTTAGTTGCAGCCATCAGGATCTAAAACAGTTATCAATAATAAGTTTCCTTATCTGTGTGATGGGCTCACCACCTGTCACATTGGGTTACATACCCTTAGTGAACTGTGGGTATTTGCTTAGTAAGTGCCTCTGCTGAGTAGGTCCCATTTGTTCCATGGAACACAATGGAATATAACAATTTGAGAAAATATTTTCCCTATTTGTACTATAGTACAGTTTGTAGTTTATATATTTTTAGTATATAAACTTTTTGAAATTGATATGAATTCTGGCTACTCGAGAAAGATTCTCATTTAGTTTAGTAGCACAACAAAAACAGGAGCAAAATCTAGTATGTAGCTCTGTAGTACCAATGGAGACTATTTTCTCAAATTGTTTTATTAAGTCATTTTCCAAGGAACAGCGCGTCTGTGGTCCAGTTGGTTGGTCACTTGACTTGTAACCGGGAGGTCCTGGGTTCGAGTCCGGCTACTGGACGTGTACCAATGGGACTCTTTTTCAGAGCCTATGTACGCAACGCAACGTGCGTACGGTGAAGGACAACATCGTGATGAAACCCGCACACCACAAGGTGTGTGAACCCTATAACGGCAATGGGCTCACGCCCTGTCACGTTGGGTTAAATACGCTTGGTGAACCGTGGGTACTTGCTTTAGCAAGTGCCTCTGTCTACCCCTCTTTGGGATTAAAGGCGTGAAGTGTATTTGTTTATTATTTTTTATTTTATTTCCAAGGAACAAAATAGGACCTACCCCCTCTGTCTACCCTGCTTTGGGACTAAAAAGGGTGTATATGGTTCTATTAAGATTTCGTTACTTAGTTTTTCTAAATGTATAGTTTGTGTAAAGACAAGAGGTGAGTGGTTTGATCCCAGCCAACTACCTATTGTAATATCAGCAGAGTGCTCTTATGGTAAAGAAAATATAGGAATAAAGAGAGGTGTTCAGTCACCACCTATCGAATTGAGCAGTCCGCCTGAGATACACACACATTTTAGAGCACGTGTCAATTTAGATGAAAGTAAGGCTACATAAGTTAAACATATTAATTGAGAAACCTCCTCTCTTTTGAAGTCGGTTAAAAACTTCCGCTATTGCATTGTTCATTATTATAATATGTAGGGAATTATACTTACACTGATTCTGTTGCCCCGGCATCATCCATATTGATATGGTGCGTAGTGCGTGGTATTATAAAAATAATGATGAAGAAAACATTCGTAAAATAAGTTTTTTTCATATAAACAAACATCGGCTGAAGTTGCGCTGACACAGCTTTTTGACAGAAGTATTGGCATTATATTGATTGTTTGACACCAAAAACTGACACATTTCATAATTTTTGTCCATTCTATGAATACGGTTTTTCGATAGATAACGATGACATAGCGACAGTCAGAATAACGATTTTGCACGTTAAGTTTGATGTCGAGACTTGCATTCGTAGCGACTGTCATTCTGGCAACCGATTTTTTTCGTTATGACTTAGCGATCGTTACGTATCGATCGATACGTAGCGAATGTCGAGACTGCAGGCCCACTAGTATTTCTTTAAATTCGACTTTTTATCCTCACTTTCAATCCCCATAACTTTTGTACAAATTATCAAATTTTGATTTAACAAACAGATTTTAAATATACGTGTCGTGCCCTTTCATTTGATACCCCACTTCGACATGTTTACTCAAATTAAAATTTTCATCCACACTTTCAGCCCCTATAACTTTTGTGTGGGTGGACCGATATCGATTAAACAAAGTTAAAAGAACATGCTCGATCAAATCAGCTGTCGAACAAAAAAAAAACTTGTAATGGATTTATTAGTTCAAGAGTTATGATGCCACAGACAGACACGTGAACACGCCTCTTTTTGCGTCGGGGGTTAAAAATAGCCAATAAATAAATGCATATATAATGATTTGTGAGTCCGCATTCATATGACATTACCTTCTAAAACCTTTTAATACAAATTGGTAGTTAAATTATTTCTTTTCAACAATTACTAGCTTTAACAATTTTTTCATCTCAAACCCCTTGGAAATACGTGAAGAAATGGGAGTGCAAAATCGTTAGAAATGTAGCAGACTTCACGGTACGGTTGGGTACACCTTGTGTATTAATAGCTGTAGGTAGTAGGTATTTACGGTTCAGGCCCCGTACCATGAGGTCTTCAAGTAATGTTGATTACGTTGTGTGACAGTCACAGTATCATACCATTCGTCTAGCGCTATCTCTGTCACACGGTGATATCAATATTATTATAACACCTCATGGTAGGGGGGCAGAAGATGTAAGTTGCTATTCAAAGTTTTACTAATTTCTTCTTCTCATTTTCTCTCCCGCTCTTAATAATGTAGGATGATAGAGCTAGCGATGTATATTGCGCGAACCTCTGAGTCCATGTTGGCAGTGAATACAGGTTATTAGTTTGCCACAGTACATGATCGAATTGCTGTATCACGACCCAATCATGTTTCCACTAAGTTCTTAGATGGGTAATAGGTATTGGCTTAGCGAGAAATCTTTGATGTATTATTGAAATGTACTGCGAAAAAGCTGTTCTGAAATTCATACTAAGTTAAACTTTTCTTGTCACTTGTATGTTAAATACATAATAATCAGTTCCAATAGACCAGTAATAACTTTTTTATAAGTGACAGGACATTTAAAGGGTTAAAAAATGATTTTTGCAACGAAAATGATTCCTATTTCTTCCGCTATGAATTTAACCCCCGTACTAATAACAAAAGTTTTACAACGTGCTGTGTAACTTCCACATAGTTTTGCCTCTTCAACACGTCAAGGAAGTGTCAAATTATGATAAGGATAAAACGCAGAGTTATTTGCGCCTATAAATGTTATTACTCCGAGGTTAAATATTCAGAATAATAAAACAACGAAACCCCTTCAGTCAATCTGTTTTTATCTATTGTTCTCTGGAACAGGAGTTCCAGTGGGTTGTCATTCAGGCGCTATTTCATTTAATTTAACTTTATTTAAGGAATTGTTTTATTTGAGGAACTTAAGGGGATTTTCCTAGTAAAATTCAAAGCATTAACTGCAGTACAAATTAGAGACCCTTTTATTTTATTCGCTATGACGACTTACTTAAAAATATCGGAGCATTTGTGATTCTGTGACCGTATTAGCTTTGTACAGTCACCTTTGTCACTATAGTTTTAAGGGTGAAATTCATAAAAAATACACACTTTGCGAAGTTTACGATTAGAGCTGTTTAAATACTTTAGTGAAATATTCAGCACTTTTTGTCTTTTGTGAAAATCTTTTAAACCTACTCGATATTTTACAGTTATCCTCTATAACAAAGCGTTATCTTCTTGTTATGTCTAATTGTTATTTCTTTCCTTCCGAATATTAGAAAGGAAGAAGTTGTTTGTACGGTCTATATGTGAGAAATACTCTATCATATATCCCATATAGTCAAGACATATCGGAGAAAACGTCGAGTGAACTCAGCCTAATCAGTTTGATAATGACTTGTTTACTAAACAGCTCCCTAATAGGTCGGTTGCCCTATACTTTATGCTATTCAAGCTCTGTTCAACTGTTTTACCAATACCATGTAACACAAAACTTACAATTGTTGAATTGAATTGAGAGTATATTACGACTTTTAAAAGAAATTTGTAAAAGCACGTGCGTCTAATTCGCGCAATGCACATCGAATTGTCAATTGCTTCGTGTCACAAGTAGTTTTAAGTTACGGGGTCAGGTCAGGGAATCAGTCATAATTATTTATTCTTCTTTCCGTAAGTAATTCTGCAATAAATGTAACGATAAAATAGTTCATGTATCAGGTCAAATACGATCCAAGAAGATTCTATGATTTTTAGACTCTGAGAGGACAGGTTGATTATCATGATTTATTTATTGAATGCTTTACAGTCACTTTGCATTTTTATTAAGTAAATGCTACCTCTGGGTATGAACATTTTTTTCTTAAAACTAACAATTAATTCACGAAGGGGAACAATTCCCTGGTGCCAAATCTTGTTTCTGGGATGAAATTGCGAAATAATGATCCACGTTATTGTGGCAGGAGTTTGATGATTAGTAGAGATAGGCTGTAACTTACATATCGCACTCGCAGTCAGAAGTTGAGAAAAAGCCGAGTCAGAAGTTGAGAAAAAGAGTCTTTTAATAGCCTACTATACCTACGCAAAAATCGTTTTTCGGTCAAGAAAAATCTTCAGCAAAACCCGCCCGCCGTACCTCAAAGTGGCGACGGACCCACCGTTGATCACGTTGCATTAAATACGTTTGGTGAACCGTGGCTATTTGCTTACTGAGTGTAGAGCCACTACAACCACAGGCACTGGCTTACCCAGCTTCGAGACTAAAGTGCGTACTTTAAAAAAAAAGCTTCGTTTATGTTTAGCATATGCTGTGAAACATTGTATTTACAACCAATTATGTACAGTGCTTCAGAGGACATCGATTAATGGTACTCAATTTAATTTAAGTATACAAACTGCAATGTTGCTGCTGATATCCCAAACAAAATGAAAAAGAAAAGTTCCTACTATGTACATAATACGCATGTGTAAACTAATGAAGAAGTGTATGCTCAATTTACACGTCCGAGTATTTGGTGCAGAGTTTAGTATTGCGAAGCTGTTCTGCGGCAGGCTGCTGGTCGGCGTAATCGGAATTGCAAATAAGCCATGACCGGTAGCGACAGTGGCAGCGGGCGGCGGCGGAGTCCTTCACTTCGCTGGAGCGGCGTGGCTAAAGCAATGATTCAAGGATGACATGGGGTTGATTACGAGTGAGGAATCGCGTTGATTGTTTTCGTTTTACAGCTGTGATGAAGAATATTATGAGAGGTCTTGAAACTGTTTTAACAGATCACGTGTATATCGTATAAATGTGCTATATTTAAAACCTTCTTAAATATTTTTTTATTATCAGTATCTCGATTAATTTGGCTATTGATCAGTTTACCTATTATAATATTTCTCACAGAAAAGAACACGTGGGTGGAATACCTAATTATTCAAGTCGGCGATGCGCTAATGATTTGCCTTATACTACAAAATCATCGATGATTCCTGAAAATCATACAGATAACGTAATAAACCGTAACAAACCCAGTTTCTTAGTATTTCCTGTGTCGCCGATTGGCAGCTTTTGTGAGAGGAAATCTGTGATTGTGTGCAAAAAGTGAAGTGGCTGTGTGAACGTGTTCTGTCCGCGCTTCGGTTATGCTTGATCTGTAGGCTTAGCATACAAGCGTATTTGTATCTCGCCATCTCTTTCTATTGCCTATGTAAGAGTAGTAGTACTTAGTCTCTGGAGCCAACAAGAAATGTTTCCGCGCTTACTGTAAATAATAATAAGTACATAATGTTTCATTTTGAATGTTTTTATTTAATTTAATTTATTGTTAATTAAGTTTCTTTTTTGTATAGTTCAATATTTTATTTTGAATTTTAATTATATTGCAATGAGTGCATTTTGGCTCTATACTGTTAGCCTTATAAACGTTAAACAAATTTTTAATGTAAGTAAATAAATAAAAATAAAAGGCACACCTCTATTTCTGCGTCACCAGACGAAGCAGACTAGTGTACGCGATTGGCAGATGTTATCTTGAGCAACTGTTGGTATTGACAAGGGCGATAAAAAGAGATGTCGCTTCGAGAGAAGACAACATCCTTCATCAACGTCTTGCATACTAAGCGTGCAGAGTCAAATGTGATCTCAAGGTTCTTTACTACACACTCTGATGCAGTTGGAATTGCGAATTAGAACAAGCTCTTTGTGGTCGCTGTTTCGTAGCCGATGCATGCAACGGTCGGTTATTTATTATCCCAAATGTAAAGATAATAATGAAACTGCTGTGGAACTTTTGAAATTGTATTTTATAGCACAGTCGGGTTTGTTGATAGATGCGACACGGTGATTATGCAATTTACACAATAACCCCCTAACGTTATAGGTGACACACTTTTCGGTATGCAAGTTTTTCTCACGATGTTTTCCTTCGCCGTACGAAAGATGTGTAAGTATATTGAAATACAACACTTTTGAACAAAAAAGAAATGAGATTAAACAAGTGAACATTTAAGACTTAGGTAAGAAAACAATAATATTGTTTTCTTTCGGGGCATAAAATTGAAATAGGTGGTCAATTTGTTTTAGCTCGGGCAAGGGAAGTATTAGCTTTTTGATAATAAAAAAATATCATAAAAGATAAGGAACATCGACAGAAATAGAATAGAATTCAGAACCTCCTCCTTTTTTGAAATACGTTAATTAAATTGGTACCTTTGCTATGATGGATTTAAGGAAAAATTAATAATTTTAAAGTTAACCTTCCTTGTCCCCTAAATACAAATATTGTATTTTGTGGCAGCGCAGCGCACGGCTGAAACATTTTAAAATAACTTTGCCTACTTTCAAAAGAAGTTTTCTTTATCCGCTGAATAAATCGAAGGTGGGGGAGGAGAGGTACCGCGAGGCACAATCTGTTGTTTTATTCATGAAAAATAAAATAAAAAAAGGGAAAAGTGTGGAACAACGTGAGTATAACTTTCTATATCTAGATTCAAATTTATATATTTTTGTAAAATAACACCGGTGTATTTTTGGTTCCCTATTTCCATTAATACTTAATTAAAACACGTATTCATAGCTTCTGTAGCCAAGTGGTTAGGTTCAGGTACTCGTAAGTAAGTAATCGGGAGATTGTGGGCTTGAAACCTGCTTGCTGTTCTAGGTATGCACCAATGAACCTCTTTTTCAGATCATCAGCTATGTAGCGTACATAACGCTACACAACGCTCATATGTAGGTTGTCCATAATTTACCCAAATTAAAAGAGGATTGCTACTCCAGCCACCTCAGCTCCTTGAGGAACCGCAACAAACCCTTTGCGCAACGATCTCCTGCAGGGACTCATGCATGCTCTGCACAGAGGGCTATCTGTAAATTCTTAATTAAAAAGATGTTTATTTAATAGCGAGTAGCCGGTTGTTACGCCCACCAGCCGTAGTAATGTTTTGCTTAGCCTAATAATGTTGTTAGACCAGTGTTTGTTTACATACATCGTATATATACACACATCGTGATGTACGGCGTTCATTTCGTCACTTTGGGTTAATGACGCTTGGTGAATTTTGGGCATTTGCCTAGCAAGTGCCTAGGAGAATGATAAACATGTTACTAAAAGCCGGGACTACTAGAGTAGTAGTACTAAATCTGTCTCTATAAAGATATTCTTAATTAAATAATTACATTAAATACAAATCAGATTACATTATACAATAGATTTACTTATCTCTCAATACTTGTTGACCTGCTACTTTATTCTGCGCTTTTCAAGCACTCTAAATATCTAAGACAGAGATACAGCAACGTATCTTTCTATATAATAAGTACCTTCCTACTTACCTGGCAACCATTTTGCCCAAATGCAAGCTATAACAGTTCATATCTCCCCTAATGGTCCCCAGATATCAACGATAGATCGAGGTATAAATATATCTATTTCAAACTATCTACATCGTATATTGCCTTTCTACAATATTTCACTTTATGTACCAAAAACCTGTCAACCATGTTCCCAACACGCAAGCACACAAAAGAGTTTGTTAAGCGCCCTTCAACCGCTCCCAGTTTAAGCCATCGTCGCGGGGGAGGCAGAGACAAATCCCGCCGCAGCGTATCTATTAAGTAATGCAAATTTGTTGTAATCCCCTCGCCGCGACGACATCCAAGAGAAATATTTAATTTTCATAAAGTACACATTAGAGCCTTCGCGGTGAAGGGGACCGCTCGCTCACTGATTCGCTCCAAACTTTTGTGAAGTGGTTAAATTGAATGAGGGAAGTGATGTTACCAATGTTTATATCTATGTTTGTATATGCATATCTGTATGACATAGTGTAGTAGTGATTCGTGCATAAATCCTGCTAATCAATACATAGTATAAAACAAAGCGTAAAAAAACACGCTTAAAATTACGCAACGGGTTTTCATGAGGTTTGATTGCGGTTCTTTAGTAGATAGAGTGATGCTTGAGGATGGTTTATATGTATAATACACGCATATAGTGGCAGGGAAACAATGTTAATAATGTATATATTTTGAATGATTTCTATTACTGAGTAGAGTTCAAATAAAATATAACCTGTGCTATTCCGAAGTATCTATATGAATGTAAGAATTCAATAAAAATCCGTTTAGTCGTTTTCGGGTGAAAATGTAACATTCGACACATATTAATCTAAACTTTAGTGTTTATAATGCTGCATCCCGATGTTACCCGCTTTATCATTTTCTCGTTGAAATTTCGCGATAAAATGCGAGCCTGTGCCCTATTCCAGGTTTATATCTACATTCCCACCAAGATTCGTCAAAATCCATCCAGTAGTTTTCTCATGGAAGCGAAACAAATAAACTTTAATTGTAATATTACTAAGATTAGTTGGATAATTGTTAATTAATCCATGTGTAACACACGATAACACACTGAAAGTATAATACGTTAAGCTCGAAGCAAACATCGTAATCGGATCCAATTCAGCTATCAGTAGGAACAACGCCGACGCAACAACGTATCGATCCCCTATTTGCATATCACCGATATTATATCGTCATGCGAAAAACGTATCCCTTACGGCTGCGTACACTTGAATGACGCGCGATGCTGTCGACCTTCCCGGGCGTCATCCATCATTCGCCGTGGCGCCTGCATCTAGACTCCTGACAGCGGAGTGCCTCGAGAGGGAGGCTTTAACACACACACTGAAATAACAACCTTAAACACGAACTAATAAAGCATACCTTACCCCATCGCGGACCAACTAAGGGAGGTGCCCTGTCAAACGCTGCTGAAGAGTTTGACAGACGCGGGGTGCGCAGTATTTGACATGAAGGGGCTTGTTTGATACGGGCGGACCGACGGAGGGGGCGATTCTGCCTGGTCATGAATAGGCAATGCCCCGTATTATAAAGATTGCACGATAACGTAGACTTTTGTTGATAATAAACACGTCGTCGTTCGGTGTACGCTTACATGGATGTTCATGAGGCAGGATAACCCTTCGGCGGTGTACAATTTGAAACCTCTATTGATTACTATATCTCAGTCTTCGCCACTTCCTGTAGTATATAATAAATACTCGCAGTATTTTCAGAGATCTCTGTTTCAAACTTTATTTTTTAGTAAAAACCTATTATGATTTAATAGGCAAAGGGTGAAGAGTCCATAAAACGCAGTGCTCACAACGAACTTTACGGGGTGGCATCGGCACAGTGGAAAGGAGTGCGTCTTTCATTCTATTAGGGGATACGAGATTCGATTCAGAAACGTAAGCCTATCGCCGTTCAGCTTTCTATAAAAGTACCTCCGCTCGACGCTTTACAAGGTTACTAATCATCGAACGAATATATCGTTAGAGCTGTTATTACAGTGAGTTTTGTAGTTTATAAATCTGGCAACACATTACGAGTATAATATTGTCTAAATAAAATAAATATGTAGGTTACAATTTATGCAAAATGTTAGCAAAATTATTTGCAATACATCTATCTTTCTAAATTTAATAGTTTAAGAAACGATTGACTAAACATATCTATACCGTACAGACCGAACTGTTTTGCTGGCTGATGTACTGCAATGTATGACAAAGTTATCACCATCATTAACCAAGTGACGTCCACTTGACGAGGGCCTCCCCCAAAGATATCCATAATTTGGAGGGAATGGCCATGATTGCCACGCTTGGCAGGCGGGTGGCGATCGCAGTGGTGTTGTGGTTTACCTCACAGAGAGCGCTGCTACCTGCCCTCTAGAGGGTTTCCTCGGTCGTCTCTTACGTCCTTCACGACAAGAAAAGTTGGGCTAGGGTTGTGAGACATGTAGGTATTCTATTTTAATCGCCGTCACCACACGGCTAACAAAGCTAATTTTGTCAAAATATATTGTGTAAGTAGGTACTTTTCACGTAACAAAAAAGACCATTTCCCTTCAGCTCTGGCGTTGTAACAGCTCTGTAGGAATATTTTGGGGGTAGTGAATTTTATCGGTTCACGCGGAAGCATAACCTCGGCCTCGTGGCGTCAGTAAATCAACTGAACCATTGTACGTACAAGAAGAGATGACGGCCGAACAAGCAACACTCGCTTCTACATTTATAATATTGTACACGTATAATATTTAATGTAATGTACATTTATAATATTATAAATAGATAAACGTAGGTACATATAGTGAAAAAAGTGCTTAAATATTTAAAAAAGTACTTAAGATGCAAAAGTGTATTAATTTTTTTATAATTTAACTAGCTGATCCGGCAGTTGTTTTGCCAATATACAATATTAACCGTATCTGCTTGCCGCAATATCCCTAGGTACTAGTGGCGAAGCTAGGGTGTAAGCCGGTAGTACAAGACAAGCCTATTAACAAATATTTTCAAGGAAATTAAGTAGCGTAGGGATTTATTATAGCTCAAATAAGTAAAACAAATAAAAAATCTAAATAAGCATTGGTTAAGTGCCTATTTTTCACTACCGGCTTACCTCCTAGCTCGCCACTACTAGGTACTGTATATTAGTACCTATGTATTATATCTACATATAAACCTTCCTCTAGAATCACTCTGTCTGCTAAAGCGATCAAAATCCGGTGCGTAGTTTTAAAGATCTAAGCAAACAATAGGAATAGGTACGGACAGCGGGATGCGACTTGGTTTTTTAAGGTATAATAGGTAACAATATGAAAAATGGCTTTTCTTCAGTAGAAGTATTATCAAAATACCCACCAACGCCATACCAACCAGTTAGTATAATATGTGCTTTCTAACATTCGTAAGTAAGATAATCCTTTAGTTGAATAAAATACATCATACATTTCTGACCCAAAATTATAAAAGCATTTTTTTTAAACTGTTACATTTTAACTTCCTTAGTAAAAGCTTACAGAATAAATCCATAAAATAACACAATGTTTAAAGTACAACAAAGAAAAGATTCGTGCGTATTCGTGACACAATCAATCTAATCCAAAGCATATCGCTAAACGGGACAAAACGGAATAGGGTTCTTGATTTAGGGATTATTCACACTCTTTATAAACCGCAGCGGGGAGGCGATGGCAACAGCGGCGATGCATTGGTAAATGTTAAAAAACGTTAGAATCAACTCACACATTTCATTAGTTTTGAGCGGGGAAATACAACTACTGTTTAAATATAATTTTACTTCATATCAATCTACTTATTTTTTTTTATAAATTGGAATAGAATTGTAGTAGATTTTGCCGCGCTAACTGCTAACTCTATATTTTCTATGTGTAACTAAAGATTGAAACAACTGTTAAATATTGATATTCACGTATAAGTATATGGGGCATAACTTAGACATTTAAGTGACGTTCAAATATAAGTACAAATTATTATTAATAAAATCGCAATAATCAATTTAAAGATTATGGTTCAACATTCTCGTACTTAACTTTATTCCATTTTTTATTATCAATACCTAATCCTATTTTACTAAGTTTTCCTACATTTTAATACATGATATTTCATTCATTTTTAGACTGGCTATTCACACACTTGACATATAACCTAATTTTGTCAAGTGTGTAAGTAATTTACTTATATTATACAATATACTTTATTGAATCATTTGCTACAATATCCTAATCCGAATAATGACATAACAATTACAATATCCTTATATATTTACACCTCACAGCATGTCACAGGTACTGATGTATGATCAGTGAACACAATGGCACATGCTGAATCCCTTTTGCATTTGCCACGCCAACTCGTCGATCTTCTACCTATTTATTATTTTTCATGCCTTTTTTTCCGTGCACTTCTTTTCCTTAAAATGTAACTTTTTACTACTTTTTACAAATGTGAATAAATAAATAAGCCTGAAAAGTACTTCTTTAAAAAAACTGTTTTCAACTTACACAAGAACGCGCCGTTCACGAAATGCTATGACACCCCTATTCTTCTTCTTGCCTATGAGCCTTTGAAGATATATCTAAAATAAGAACACCAGAGCATGCGATGCAAATTAAAACAAATTCTTTTTTTTTATCTCACCGGCCATTCATATATAACGCCATTCAAAATATCGTCATAAAAGCCACTTGGACTCGCCAACAACTTTCGCGATTACTGTACTTCGTCCTTGACTCCGCTATGTGAGTTAAAAATATCTTTTTCTGAAATGAAATTTATTCATGAAAACTTCCATAGAACATTTGCATGATGAGTATTGACTTGTTTAAGATGTGGAAATTCCGTATTTATTAAATAATGAAATTCCGTATTCATTAAATAATTTCATAACGCGCGTACAATTCGTTACTGATTGTCAATTGATAATTTCGTTAAAATTATGAGCATCGGTCACGTATTCGGCGTACCGATTCTGCATCAAATGTGTAGAACCCTTAAATGTTTTCTCCTCACCGCCGAGTCGTGGGCCGTTTCCTACCCGAGAGTGATTTATGTACCGCGAGATTCCACCTCGTGTTTTCTTTTGTCGCCCCCCGTGAGCTAGGGAATTGTTAATAAAGATTTTCTTAGATATATTATTAAGAGATGAGTACTGCGGCTGTTAGATACTGTCCTTGGAATTTTCGTGATTAATTGTGAAAAGTAAATAATTTCATTCGTTTTTTCAGATGGTTTATCTTAACATTCATAATTTTGGTAAACTTGTTGACCTAAAATAATTGTATTTTATAAATTTTAACATAAGTATATCGATCTTACATTAAAATTTAAAACTGCCGGTGACAAAATACCTGCGTTATTGCAATGACAAATGTACTTACAAGCGTAATTCTTATGTCATCAGCATCATTGCATATTGTGTTACATCAATACGAGAGAGAGGGGTCAGTTTAATAAAACAAAAGACAACGCGCGTCGTGTGTCGGCGCGCTCGCGACTCGTCCGTCAAATAACGATGCTCGTTTGTCAAATACACTGATGGGATGTGACGTGATATGACGCCGGTGATACGTTGTGTGTGTATGCACCCTAAATGTGGTAAACACCACTCTATATTGAGTTTATGTTGTTTTTGACACAATTGGTTTTGTAAAGGATTAATTACCTATTAATTATAAATATTCTCATTATTTCACACTGTACATTAGAATTGAAAATAGTACAAAAAGGTGCTTTTATTGCTCAAGGCCATTGCCTCCATGTAAACTAATTTATAGAAAGTGGGTAGTAGTAGCATACACTATGTTGGTTTTTGACGGGCCCGTTGGTGTAGTGGTCAGCATGTCTGCCTCTGCTCCGCAGGGTCGTGGGTTCGATTTCCACCGCTGACAGGTGCTTAGGTTATAAGCTTTTGAGTACTTGTTGGATGTGTCTGGGTGTTTTATTTATATTTATATAAGTATGTATTAAAGTAAATATATCTCGTTGTCTGATTTCCAAAACACAAGTTTAGTGATTTAGCTACTTAACATGGGATGAAGGCATTGTGTGTGTTGTTGTAAAATATAGTATTACATTATTATTATAATATGATTCCCATTTTTCCAATTTATAGACATCGCGTGTGAATTCTGGGAGTCAATATTTCGGGATCGCTGAAAATTCAAACGCGAATTCATATTGTGCGTGGAACGAGTGTCTCCGAAACAGTTTTTTTCCTACCATAGTCTCACAAAGACGAGGAAAATGCGTCGCGGATACTGTATAGATGGGCTATAAGGAGCAGTGGGTCCGCCTGTCACAAATCGACGTCATCGTATCCCGGCGCCGCCGCCGCCCGCTCCGCCATGCGCCTTTATTTTTTTTCATCAATGTCACACGTGACGCTTGAATGTCATTTTCATGGAGGAAAGGGAAAAAAAAAACATATTTATTACGAGAAGCACAGCGGCCCGCGAATATTACAATTTCCACTAGTGAAATATGGAAAGCGATTTTGACGGGGAATATAAGAAGGTAAATAACGTTTCAAGATTAAAATGTCGTATGAAGGGTTGTGATGAGGCGACGCGAAACGGCAATGATTCTAATGAATATTACGGAATAGGAGTGAAATTGTCTACAATATATATTTCACTTTTTGGGGATTTTCATTGGAAATCTTTTTAAAGTAGAAATCTACTGTCAAGGATGTTTCCTACTGACAATGTAGGGATGAACAATAAGTAGTATAATTTAGTCTGTAATATTAGATACAAACACACATCAAAGTATCTAGGGATCGAGAACATTCTTAGCTCTAAAAAAATCGAATTTATTTAAATCAAATTTAATCTTCTTCTTCTTTGTATCAATGACTTATCACCACATTTTGAATAAATTATGAATGAATTCAGTTTTTGTAAAATATATTCTTGACTGCAATCTTCTAAAATGTACTTGATTCCTAGACACTTTTGATGTGTGTATATAGCTTTTATAGATAATATTTTCTTAGAATTACATAACATCCCGGAGAAATAAGCAGACATTCCACCTGCTGCCAAAGAAACTTCTCTTGTTTCTTATCATTAATCAAATTGTTCCTTGTAACTTGAAATAACTTCGCAGAAGTATCTACATTGTCTAGTAGCTGTAAGTACTTAATAGTAAGTAAAATAGATTTTTATTAGAATTAAACTGAGTAGACGCCAACTATCTTACTCTGGTTTTTAATGTTCGTAAAAATATACCTAGATTGTAGGTTGTAACCAAAAATGACTTTTTCTATATTTTTGGAACTCATTTTTTCACATAACAAATGAGTATCGAACCTATATGCCAGTGGCGTGCACTGACTTTTCTAACTACTCGCCCACAAAACAAGACCTTAGGCAGCCTATGTCGTGAGTACAGCAAAAAAGATCTAACAATAACTCTATTATTAGGTCGGGTAGCCAAAATACTAAGGTAGGCAGTGTCTTTTTGCCTATATGGTGTGCACGCCACAGCTATATGTACTATAAGAAGGTGCCTACATGACGAAAAAAACATTTTTTAGCAACCTCACTGACGATGACGTCACGTCGCGTCTATAGAGTCGGCAAAGTTCGGCACAGTTCGGGCGGGCGGCAGATGTGCCACCGTTTGTGATTGTCTTGCCTGGATGATTGATGAGCTACCGACGGCCGCGGCTAGGGTTGCCACTGCTGCGGTTGTGTTGCGTGAGAAATATTAAATTAAATTTTACGATCAGAATGACTTTGTAAAATAAATTAAAAGTAAAAAATCATTTTAAAAACCATGGTTTTATTTATGGGCTAAAAAATCCACCATATTGGAATAAGACAGACGTCACTTTAGATTTCAAGCCATTTCATTCGATATCGATAGCTATCACAACATTGTATAGGTGCATTAAAAATACTTAAAAAATAATAAAATCTTGAAAATGCCGCCATGTTGGATTTAGAAAACATACCGTCACCGTCACCCAGTTACCCTGCAGATTCATCAAAACTGAACGTGTATTTTAGCTCAATTCGGGGTTTGGCCCGAACAAACATACATTAAGTACGTACACTAGCATACGCACATTGAAAGTACGAGAGTACGTAAATAAAACTTTTAAACATGATTTGGTTTGGAAGAAACATTGGTGACGTGTAGTAAAGAAATGTGCAACACTTTCTAATCCTCAAATCTAGGACCATCACCTTACGAGAGATCGTTAAGAACGTGAAGGGTCTGCTACCGTTCCTCGAGGAGTCACCGTGATTAGAGTAACGCCGCGTTGCCGTCGGTCATCCCGTATCATCTACGTTTTTTTATTAGGAAATAATGTATGAAAGTTGATAAATTCACAGCTTGTTTTAAGTCCACGTAATGCTAATTCAATTAGTATTTAGGACTTTATAAAATTCCATAAATTACAGTACTAACCAAGATAACTTAGGTCATCATTTTCCTGCCCTTATCCCACAGTAGGTGGGATCGGTGCAACACGTTCCCTTTCGCCATTCATCTCTGTCATTCGTCATCTCTGCAGTTACACATTTCACACCTCAATATCTGTAACTGCGGTCAAGTTGGTCGGATCCTTGACTTGTAACCGGGAGGTCCCGGGTTCGAGTCCGGCTACTGGACGTGTACCAATGGGACTCTTTTTCAGAACCTATGTACGCAACACAACGTTCGTAAGGTGAAGGATAACATCGTGATGAAACCCGCACACCACAAGGTGTGTGAACCCTATAACGGCGATGGGCTCACCCCCCATCAGGTTGAGTTAAATAAGCTTGGTGAACCGTAGGTATTTGCTTTAGCAAGTGCCTCTGCCTACCCCGCTTTGGGATTAAAGGCGTGAAGTGTATTTTTTTAAATTTATATCTCTAACCATTCGTTCATCCATGTTGCAGTTAGATTTGGCATTTTGCCGCCTGCCTGACGTCAACCTTCCTTGGGTATCTTTTATGTTTTTCTTCTACTAGAACTTCTGTGTTTCGTAGATACCTCTACTAGACAGGTTGCGGACCGATGATAAAGAAGCCCACCTCCCCCATTGTGGTTCTAATTTTGGAGTGTTCCATCTCTTTGACGGGTTGAAGACCAATGCTAAGGAGGCCCA
Source organism: Conopomorpha cramerella (assembly GCA_012932125.1). Taxonomy (NCBI): domain Eukaryota; kingdom Metazoa; phylum Arthropoda; class Insecta; order Lepidoptera; family Gracillariidae; genus Conopomorpha; species Conopomorpha cramerella. Next base: position 17,584 of record SJJU01003509.1, read on the forward strand.
TCATCCCCAAAAGCAATTAAGTAACTTCATAAATTTGACCATTATTGATCAGACAGCTTTAGAGTTGCAGCGACAGACGATGTTAATTGCTGTTATGTAGTCTTAGCACGTTTGTCAAGAAACACACGACATAAACAAATACTGTGCGCTGTGATTGGCTGCTTGGTCACACATCGGGCGACTTAGCTTGTTTCAACCAATCGCAGTGCCTGGTATATCTTGTCATTTCTTTCTTGGAGTGCTTTGCTAGGGGGGCTGGTTTCGTTACCTTTTTTCACTAAGGTCCGTTATACACACATCAAAAGTATCTAGGGATCAAGTACATTTTAGAAGATTGCATTCAAGAACATATTTTACAAAAACTGAATTTATTCATAATTTATTCAAAATGTGTGGTGATAAGTCATTGATACAGGCATGGGGAATTAGGTAGGAGACCAATCCAGAAGATTAATTAGATTTTATTTAAATAAATTACATTTTTTTAGAGCTAAAAATGTTGATGATTCCTAGACTCTTTTGATGTGTGTATATAGAGGATCGCTTCACACATCCTATGTCACTAAGATGTTAGAGCGGTGCAGCTACGAGAGTCCAGCAAACTTGGACACCTGCTTTTTTATCATATATACATGAACAAGTGTGCTCCATCGTAGACCACATCGCTACTTAACATCAGGCAGGGTGGTGGTCAGACGCTTGTTCTTAATGATAAAAAATAAATATATAAAAAATCGTGAATAATAACATAGCATATTGTTTAAGGATTAAAATTTACTTTATTTTTTCGACTATGCTCTGGTCATGGGATCTAATTAGGAACAACAATGGCGATCCAAAGGTTAAATCACATTGTATCGATGGCGTAAACAAAGTGATTAGTGGATTTTAGTAGTATCTATCTACTTACAACTTACTTAGTATCTATCTACTACTTACTTACAACCTAATTCCCGTTTGATAAAATAAGATAAATAAAGAAAAGATTCTTTGTTTCATCAAATGTAAATTCGATGTTCTATTCGGAAATAAGTCCGGTATTTCCTCTAAAATTCCTCCTGTATATTTGTTAGTACCTTATCGAAATTACCATTTTCATTAGTTGTTTTACAATTTTATTGTTGCTGACTTGAATATCAATTTAAATTATAGGTATTTTATTACAAACTAGTTGACGCCGCGCGATTTCATTCGCGTAGTTTAAGTATTAAAACTTCATACAAAGTATAACATTATCTATAAAGCAACGCGTTCCACAGGAACGGGATGAAAAGTATCCTATGCCCTTCTCCTGGTCTAAAGCAACCCCCCACCAAGTTTTAGTCTAATCCGTTCAGCCGTTCTTGATTTATAAATAGTTTAACTAACACGAATTTCTTTTATAAGTATATATAGATTATTACCGAACCATACTGTTTGTGTTTTCTATAATAAATATGGACATAAGATGCGTTATGGAGATTCGAGGTGAAAAATGAAAACATGACCGGTGAAAAAAAAAATGACCAACTGGACCACAGACGCATAGAATTTATAAATATCAATTTATTTATGTATTTTAATATTACATACTGTATACCGTATTCTGGCCACTAAACTGTAAACCAAGCCGATGCATATCACCAACGCCCCGTCCGCAAATCCTGATTGACAGCTCGTCAAGTCGTCACCCTTCATATCATTGTGTTGCTATTGTATGGCAGCCATTTTATTTATTTCCTATGTATTTGCGACCGCGAATAGAATTGTTGGGAATGCGCTTGCGTGTTAAAGGGTGTAATATTGAAATAAGAATGTGATCAATTTAAAAAATAAAATATAGAATTAATTAATTTTAAATTTATGTTTTTTTTCAAAGAAACGCGTAAATGGCATTGTGTTTAATGTTAATACATTTAATTAATCGCACTGTGATACCCGTTACAAACATTAAATACAGTTTATGAATTAACGGCGAACTTTTTGGTATACTGTCTTACTTAATTACATTTTTTTCATTACTTTTTAAGGAGTACGTATTTAAATGTAAGCGCTTGCTTGGTTACTGTACTGTTAAAATACTTATTTTCGTAACTCAAAACACATAAAAAATACATATAACTTTCTGACAAAAAGCAGCAGTGCCAACCCTAGCGGCCTATTCGGCTCACGTTTATTCAATATGAGCGGAGTGGAGGCAGCCCTGGCGCGGCCCGCAGCGACGCTCCGCGGTGAAATATTCTACATACGTCAAATCATATCTTTTTGTTGCCGCTTCTACCCTCATACTTAATCGATTTTAACGGTTTCGAGATTCGCAAATAATTGTGCGTTGCTACTTAGGTAGTTACATTAAGTTGGTTTTGTTGTTTGAGGTGATGCAAGATTTATAACACGGATTCGTGTAAAATTGAAAGAACGACTTCAATCAGTAAAATATTGAGACTTTCGTTATTTTCTCATAGATACCTTTGTCAGAAATGAACCATATTTAAATGGTACCAAACCTTCAAATAACAAATAAAAAAATCATCCAAATCAGTTCACCTGGTTAAAAGTTACTATGCGATTATGGTAAAAAAAAACATTAAAAAATACCGTCGAATTGAGAATCTTCTCCTTTTTTCAAGTTGGTTAGTAATAATCATCTCTGTCTCCAGCAAAGCGCTCCAAGAAAGAAATGACTATATCTAAAGGCATGGACATATGATTGTTATTAGGCTAACCCATTCTTTCATATTAAAAAGCCTATTCGCTCCGGCTGATTCCTTGACTTAATTCTTAGTAGTGTAGCCATCAAATAGATGCTAGGATATAACTGTGTACCAAAGTTGGACTTATTAGTACTCACACTGGTGAGAAAAAATCGGGGTTGTAAACTTCATTAAATCGTATAATACTGAAAGTAATATACTTAGGTATATTTAATACAAGACAACAATACATTGAGACTATTCTTTTCGCTATTTTATTGTCTTTAAAAAACAATTTATTTTATTCAGCTACCTCTACTAGAAAAATTAGGTATGAGTGTCCCGAATTTTTATATTTACTTAGGTGATCGATTATTATTATTGTCCTTTGAATAACAATACTTATTACTAACATTATATTATAACTTTTCCATTTTTTTTCCTATCAGTGTGTGAGAAAAATAATGTCTTAATTTGTCCTCGAAAATCAGCATTTCGATGTTATTTTCCTAAGAAAGTTTCTATGAACTGAGTTTCCTCAACTACTTACTAAGTTATTCCAGAATAAATGAAACAAGTTAAATTATTTGAAAATTAGTTTCCGATGATGCAAAATAATTAATTGGAGATAACAAGTCAGTATCCATACATATACTCTATGGTTAATCTTATCATCTAGTGAGATGTAACCCGACGGTGTTAGCCTCAGGCCATCCTGTTCCCGTGGGAAATTTTATACACTACATTTATTTATATATTTATAGTTATTCCGACGCGTAAGCTATTATTGCAAAGTTTTATTGAGATGCGTTCAGAACTTTTGCATGAAAGAGTAATGCATCCAAAGTTTCGCGTTTATAATAGTTAGGTAGGTTTAATAAATAAATATTAATTAATTGGGAGCTTAGTTCCCAATTAATTAGAAGAACAGATAACGGTTACGTTCTTACAGTAACAAAGCGCCATCTCCTAGCAAAAGGGAGGTCTTCTTCGTGACTCGACACTTGGTTGCGTTTGTATGTAGTATGAAATGCAGCAAGCGGAGACTTAAAACCTATTTGAAACTTGATGCTTACCTGCGTATATTGTAAGCGATGATGAACCATTGAAGAATAAGCGTTTTAGCGTACTTTTTACCACATGAAATTGTAAGAAAGAAAATGTGAAGTAAACAATGAGCTATGGCGCGAGCTTTTGCTTTCGTGATTCGCTCGGCTTCGTGAGGAAAGCCTCCTAGTAGTTCCGAACTTTGCCGCTAGATGGCTTTGGGGTGGAAAATTGGTTTCTGTTTTGTTTTTAATTTGGAGTAGGTATATTTTTGTTGTTTTACTTAAACTCATAAATAATATTTTCTTGTACTTAAGTAAACCAACAAGTAAGCCTTCTAATTAAAAAATAAATACTGTAAGAGCTTGTTCACCGCCTGAAAATAACTGTCGAATTTAGAACCTCTTCCTTTTTTGAAGTCGGTAAAAAACGATAACATGAAAATCAGCCTTTACGTAGAATAACTCCACAAGAGTCAATAATGAACGTCACTTTATGTCATTACACCTGTCATGTTCTATTATTACGATTTTTTTTGTGTTTAAATGAGTTACGCGAAATAGTACGTCAATAAATGATTTTTTTACAGCACAAATTAGACCATTAATAAATCGACATGAGTAATTCAATTAGGACATACATTCAAAAGAAATCCAACGAGGTACGCACCCAACCAAATGATTTACTTAATGATCGCAAGCACTTGCCTGTGTTAGTTAATGTAAAGGGTTGTACAAGTGAAATAGCATTGAAGTTCATAATGAAAGCTTAATCGAATGATTAAGTAATGCGCCAATTAAGTCGAATCGATTCGAAATTTTTCGTCAATGACGAATTATTCATTAGTTGTACGTTTTACGACGGAGTATTTATTTTAGAAATTATGTTGAAATATTGATATGGTAAAAGTACATTTATAAAGTTTATAAAGTCCCGACCTGGGGTCATGTCTGCTACACATATTTTGATAAGTATGAAGATACGCGCCCATACGATTAAATAGTGGCAACTCAATTTGTAGATTGGTATATACACTCATCAAAAGTGTCTAGGAATCAAGAACATTTTAGCTCTAAAAAAACTCTAATTTATTTAAATGAAATCTAATCTTCTGGATTGTTCTCCTACCTATTTTCCCCATCAGTGACTTATCACCACATTTTGAATAAATTATGAATGAATTCAGTTTTTGTAAAATATATTCTTGATTGCAATCTTCAATCTAAAATTTTTGAAATCCGTCTATAATTGACGAAAATATCGGTGAACATACATAAAAAAATATACATACAGAGGAATTGAGAACCTTCTTTTTATTTGAAGTCGGTTAAAAATGTACATACTTGATCCCTAGACACTTTTGATGTGTGTATTACAACTTCGAGGGCTAAGTCGCGCTGCAATAAAATCGTATCACAATGCGCGCTAAGTCTTAGCGTCTTAATCTCACTTATCGAAGTTGAAATATACCAGTTGAGATTATATAATTGTATGTGCGCGACCATCAGTCTTTGCCTTTCTTCACCAATGTGGGCCGTCGTCTTCACCAGATCGTCGAGACGGAAGGCTATATTGATGTAAAAGCTTTAGCCAGATAATTTATACTTTATGTACCTGTTGTTGTTAACTAATGCTTTATGTTGCTTTGTGTAATATGTATACAATTTTTCATAGCTGACGAGCCCTGATAGCTTGTGATTTTTTCACATAATTATATATATTCATATTTCAGCTATAATGATATATGTTTCAGCAAGAAGTTGATGAATATTTTTTTTGAAATTAAAATTTAAGCACTTGTTGGATGTGTCTGGGTGTTTTATTTATATAAGCATATATTTAAATGAAAAAAAAAACTGTATATAAGGAAATATATCTCGTTGTCTGATTTCCATAACACAAGTGCTTTAGCTACTTAACATGGAATGAAGGCAATATGTGTGTTGTTGTAAAATATTCATTTTTTATTTTTACTTTGTTTTTTGGAGATCTATTGAAACATATCAATTTATGTGGAAATGTAACATACTGTTAGGGCTCATCAGCCGTGAAAAATTATATATTTGGTAATGTGGATTTTGACTTTTAAAGATATTTTTAATACGGAGGCCATACATACAAAGCACTATCGTGGCTGGGTGTATTTTTACATCAGTTTGGTACCGCGTGCTTGAGATAGACGTGTTTGATGAAGATAAAAATATTTGCTGATCTTCGCTTCGATTGCTATCGTTGTTTGTTAACTTTTCTATTGAATAGGGAGGTCTAATTAAGAAACTACTGGTTGAGCTTTTCATTCCGGCGTCGCCACTGTTTGTGTGGCCCTTGATATTGGAGAAAGAGCCTTCTGAATTAAACAAAGCAATACAAACAAATATCTAAATGGTGTAAACATGAAGATGTTTGCAGAGATAGCACACATTGTCTACCGAAGCAAACGCTAGCGATTACAATATTCCTATTATCAATTTTGGTAACACTATTTTGTTGTATTTTCCAAAAGATGTACGAACCCGATATAACCACCACTTCTTATTATGCCAACCCGTATGCGTTGAAGGAGCCAGACTAACTGATAATTGGTTAGACTAGTGTGGCTATTACCGGGGCCACGGACGACTCCCGAACCAGTACGACGAACCATTGAAGAAAGCCGGTATCAGGCCAGTGGCTAGCTCAACTGTTAGATGTCTTAAAGCCACCTGAGGAGCTCTTACTTGCTTCAACCACTACTGTCGACACAGTTTCCGGAACCAGTGCCGTCCGAAGTACGGAATGATCGCACTTAAGCAAAACGCGTTCGATTATCGCTGGGAAACGAAAGCTTCTCATCCACCAAGTTGGGTTAAATAAGCTTTGTGAACCGTGGGCAGTTGCTTAGCAATTGCGTCTGCCTACCCCGCTTTGGGAATAAAAATTGAGAAGTGTATTTTTCAAATTATTGTATTTAAATGACTTATGAGATCGAACCGGTGACTGGTCATGACAAATAGCATATACCTATACATTAGTTTTTAGTTTAAATATGATGCTGGTCTCCTCGTGTGTTATACAGGCACTGGCTGAAAATCAGCTATAAAATATTATGAATCTATCTTCGTATCTTTCATCACAATTGTTTTTTTTTGTGTTGTATTTTCTTTACCTCGTGTTGCCTGTTTTATCTTGCCGTGTGCGGCGAAAATAAACTATTTTATTTCTGTCTTTCTTTTTTTCTTATACATAGACTCCTAAAGGGGTTACAGATACAAGGTTGATAATAATATTTGTAATTAATAGTAGTAGTAATTTGTGTTACAGGATCAGTTTCAATTACGTAATTTGTGCTTACAATTAGATTAGAGGAAATGACGTTAATATGTCCGTGACGCACTTGACATGATATTTTAATTGATTTTGGATTTAAAGGGCAGCAGACGCGCGGAGAACATTTTTCGGACAAAATTAAATACAAAAGCTAGATTGGCGGTTTACGATAAAATATTTCTTTCTCTTGAATACAAATAATTTTGAGACGCAGCGCAGTCTGAACCAGGTTAGTCTTCTGTAAGGAGTTTAGTTTATTTGTTTAATAATTTTGTTATAATATTCAGTTACTTATTTTAAATTGTAAAATATTATACATACAGACGAATTGAGAACCTCCTCCTTTGTATTTGAAGTCGGTTAAAAAGCGAAAGTTTGTGCATGTTTACGGAGAAGCGAGTTCCAAAAATACTGTATTTTATCCTGTAATCGCCACGGAAAAGAAATAAACGGTACACATTTCGGGTGATATCGCGGGGAACTACTGATCAGTAACTACATAAAAGTATACATACGTACTTAGAATGCAAGTCGCCCTGTAGTGTTACGGCAACGTGATGTGGCAGTTACGGCATCTATTGAAATGGTTCTGATGAGCTATTGAATGGCCGGCGGTACGCATGATCCGGTAATAGCTGTGACAAAGGCTGCTGAAGGAGTTACAACACCGTCTGCCATGAGGAAGAACGCACAAGGGATGGTTGCTATTTGGACGGGGCCTGAAGAACGTCCTCTGGGTATCCAGAAACCGCCCAGGATATCCAGCCCGCGCATCGGCGATACAATCGGAGGGGTTTGAGTCAGTAGAAGTCTTAAACTACCCCCTTGTCGTCCCCATAGTGGCGGGGTGTCCGTGAGGAATTCCCCTTCCTCATCGAAAAAAGTTAAGTTTTATTAGATATGTAATAGTTTACAAACATTGTATTCGTTATTAGAGCAAACTAAGAAGTTTGCCATCCACGGCGACTGGTGATAGTCCTTTAATAAATGCTGAAAAATTCTAAATATTGATATGTCAAAAGTCAAAAATTTTTTTTCAAAAGTATTTAATCGTTTAATAGTGTGCTTTAATGAAAGCTTTGAAAGCTTATCGCTCCTTGAATCGGAAATCCCCTCACTAATGAGGTCTACGTCGAAGGAGTTGCTTGCTTAAAAGTGGGCCCCAATTAGTACGGGAATCACTTATGTGTCAGTCCTTGCACTGTGCACATCTATAGTTGCTCTAGTATTTTGAATTTACTATGGAATCGTACAGTATGAGTCCAGACCAGTCGTTGATGAACCCATCAGAGACGAGGCCAGGGTACTCCGGCGACAGCGGCGTCGGTGGCAGCAACAGCAGCCGCAGCAGTAGCAGCAACAGTGGAGACACCACCCCCTGGAATCCTGCCCTGAATATCAATACGGTAAATATTTAATCCACTTCAGATTTTTTAAATCATTTTTACCATCTATAGCTCATCATGTCTCCAATGCTGTTATTCAACTAGTAAAGTCTAGAAATTGACCTACTTCTTTGTATGGGCTTAGTCTTGCTTTAATTTGTCCCCGTCTCCGAGCTTAATAGAATATAGCATAGTCTATAAGCAAGTTCTTTTCCATGATAAAAATCGATGCAATAATAAGAAATCTAACACGTTTGTTTTTTTCTCAGAACTCGCAACAATGGCGTGCTTTGGAAGCACAGAACGCAATGCCCTCAACAAGCACAGGTCAACAGCATGCTTACACACATGTCTTGCCCCCTCGGCCCATATTACAACACCGCCCTGGTGTACCACATCGGCCAGTTCTACCACAGCGTACCGTTCTACCGCCTCGTTCCAACTTGAACCGAGTAACGAAGAAGCCCAAGAGAATCCGCACTGCCTTCACCAGCCAACAGATGATGGAGCTTGAACAGGAATTTATCAAGACCCGCTACCTAGACCGCCCCAGAAGATTGGAGCTGGCGGTTGTGCTTAACCTAAATGAGAGAACCATTAAGATCTGGTTCCAAAATCGCCGCATGAAGGAGAAGAAGGACCGACTCGAAGGTATTGAAGGCGCTGATGACAACCAATCCATAGAGTCATCGCCCGAAGTTGGTAGCACGTCGGAGAACATACCAATGTCGGTGGCCGAGCAAGAGTTCTACCAGCTGCCCATACCAGTGATAGAAGCTGAGCAGCCGCGCTACACGGAGCAGTGGCCCGCGCCGGTGCAGGCCCTAGACGACTACCAGTACTCTGAATACGTGCCCAACGATTCAACGCCGATATACGGGTACAACCAATACACACCAAACGAAACTTATTACCACCAGACAAACAACATGTTGCACGATCCCGTTTTCCTGTCCGCTGGTTCGATGGTGCCTCTGGATGTGTCTAATATGCAGATGGTACCTATAGACGACTTGCAGAGCCGGTTAGCTATGACGTGCAACTTGGGCCCGGACTCCACGCAGTGCGCCGTGGACAGCAGCCGCGGCACTGAGAGCACCTCCAGCGCCGCCAGCAGCCTCACTGGACATGACGAGAAGATAGACTGCGACGTTTCATGGATAAGGGCCATTTATAACGACACTTTATTTGAGTGATTGATACGTTAGCTTAGGAACATTGTAAATAATATATTTATAATTATCAATTTAAATTATATTTTCGTTTTAAGATTTTTTTGTTATTATTTAACGCAACGCAATGGTGGTGGGATTGGGAGGGCAACTACTTGAGTGCCATCAATTAATATGGGTTATGGAAATAAAGTTATAAAAGAAAACGTGGAGGTCGTCAGGCACACCACTTTTAATGATACTTTAGCATAAAGCCTCTATTGGGTTATACGTTCACCGTACCTTGGACCAATCATATGACTCTTATGTAACTTTTATGGCATATGTTTCGTTTCTATTGGAGTTTTCTGAAAACGCAGTTTCATTAAACTATTCCAAAATGCAATATTGAACTGACGTAGGCTCGTAGTAGTAGGTAGTTCATAGTCTTCTACGACGTAGTGACTATGGTATCACCTTACACTTTTTTATCAATTTAAGAAGTTTGTTCGATATCACGTCTATGGTGTGTTACCGAATGTAATAATAGATAATATTGACACCCCGTATGCTATAATTTAATTTGAAAATAAGAAATACACTTGTCGCCTTTTATTCTCCCAAGGTCCAGGCGTGCGTTTATTGCTCTTATTTTAAAGGCGTGTCCACTTTGTATTATGGACGATAAAATGTAAAATTAAAAGAGATGTACTAAATATTTTTCGAAACTTTAATCATAAAGATGTAGCTGTCTTTTGTTTTAAAAATACCGCAGTAAATGCAATCTCAATTGCGATGTCAAATACTTACTTAACATCGCTATAAAATGTACTTGTGTCTACATATGGTACTCTCGGTACAAATATTGTGTAGTTTGTAGTACTTATTTTATTTATTAATTAAACAGTATGGAAAACTAACAGCATTTCAAATACTTATTCCGATATTATTATATTAGTTTGGATGGATGGGTTGTAAATAAAATTTACAATAATAATTAATTCACAGCCATATCATAGCTTATGGATCAGAATGGCACAAATATAATTAGTCCCGAAATTCCAATAAGTAGAAATAATTATTTATGGTTAATTGCAAACAAACTTGGCTTCTATTCGTAGTCTCAAAATATGTTTATGTTTATCTTTATCTTTATTTACCAACTTAAGTGAGTGTTGTAGTAGTGGTGTGAAGTTGGAGGTAGTAGAAAGTAGGTAGGAGTAGTGTAAAATATGGTAGGTATGCAATCAATGAAATAATAGATAATTAAATCAAGAACTTAACTAATAACGTAGACATAGACATTTATTTATTTCAACACACAGGTACAGACACACACACAGACGAATACATCATTGGTCAAAAGAGCACAAAGTTAAATTTAAAAAATAAATGGATCGTGTAGTAAAAATGGTCGAAATGGGCGACGAGAACGACTTAGCACGGTGTCACGAGCATAAAAGCTCGCGATGCTGATATTCTGTCGACGCCCTAAACGCAGTTGCGCATAACACAGTCATTCCCAACAACGTACTCATGTGCATAAGTAAGTTTCTCGTCGAAATCATTTATCTATTACTAGGTGACCTGGCAAATGTTGTTTTGCCAAATACGTTAAGAACATTGTTTCTCTATTATTAGGTATGCATACAATATACGTATAAATAAACCTTCCTCTAAATTCTATTTATTAAAGAAAACCCCATCAAAATCAGTTGCGTGTTTTTAAAGATCTAGGCATACATAGGCACAGACAACGGGAGGAGACTTTGTTTTATACTACACTAGCTGAACCGGCAAACGTTGTTTTGCCAATAGACATTATTAACAGTGTTTCCCTGCTAGTAAATACTCGTAAACCTTCCTTAAAAAAATATCCTATCTACTAAAGAAAACCGTATCAAAATCCATGAGGTAGTTTTATAGCAAGGTAAGTATACTAGAAAACAGTTCCGATTTACTATAATAATGTCACTGGAAAATGTTCACGCACGCACGCTAAAGACTTGATCAACAACCGTGTGGTGACGGCGAATAGAATACATGTCGTAAGAGGCGACCGAGGGATCCCTTCAGAGGATGGGCAGCAGTGATCTCTGTGAGTTAAAACACAACACCACCGCGATCGCAACCCGCCTGCCAAGCGTGGCGATTATTGGCATTTCCATCCAGAATATTATGGAAACCATTGGGGAAGGCCCTTGTACAGCATTAGACGTCATGTGGCTGATGATGAATGTTCATGCAAAGATGAAACGCTTGTTCATAGTGATAAAAAAAAAAAATTCGCGCGTCGAAACGCGGTCGACTTTGGTTTTGGAGACGCGACGCGCGCGACTGTGTCGACAGTCGCCTACTACGTGAGCTCAGTCAGTGACCCCTATAATTTTATTGGTTCACTTTTGGTGAAAGATACAAGTATTGAAATGCACAAAACTATCAAAACATATCAGCGGCGTGCACACCATATAGGCAAAAAGACACTGCCTACCTTAGTATTTTGTGTACCCGACCTAATAATAGAGTTGTTGCTAGATCTTCTTTTGTTGTACTCACGACATAGGCTAACGAAGGTCCTATGTTTTGTAAGTGATTAGATATGTAGATACCTTTATTTCGTAGACAAGTTACCTATACATAGATGTCAATCCTTGGGGATTACTGCCTACCTTGTCGTAAAAGACAGTGCACGCCACTGAAAACAATTATCTGTCTCTTTCTCTCCTGAAGAAAGACAATAGGCAGTTCTATCTATGGTGTCAGTAACGACCGTTTTCCTAATTATGTTTGTAAGCCAATAAGTACCTATTCTATAAAATATGTAGCTAGTAACAATTTGTGTACAACTTTACATTGCAGATATAATTTGAAACAAACGTTGTGAGGTTGGATGATGTCCTTTCATTCAACTGCAACGTTTGCGTAAACGGAACGTATGGCTTCATTTATGGTTGGACGTTTCCTGTTTGTGTCGTTTATTAAAATACAACTGTGAAATAAGGATTTCTTAAAAAAGGAAATCCATATTTCATTTCGAAGTGTAGATATGTAAGTAATTATTAAGTACTGATTCATTTAATTATAGCTAGGCCTACCTACAAAATTATGAGCTAATTCATCTTTATGTTATTTACTGACTGAATACAAAATGTATATGTCGACCATAAAAACATAACGGCGATGGGCTCACCCCCTATCACGTTGGGTAAATTAAATCTGCCTACCCCGCTTTGGAATTAAAAGGCGTGAAGTGTATTTATTTAAAAACACAACCTATAAGTATATTTCCTTATTCACTAAAATATATTGAATACTCGCCCCACGATTTCATTCGCGAAGTTTCAGTATTTCAAACAAACTATAACACCCTCTATTTAGTGACGCGTCCCACAGGATAGGGATAAAAAGTAGCCTATGTCCTTTCTCAGAGTCTAAAGATTGTCTGTGTCAAATTTCATCAAAATCGGTTGAGATGTTTAACCAGGAAATCGTAAAAGACAGATGGACAGACAGACAGAGTTACTTTCGCATTTATGAGTAGGGATGGCACAATAATACGAAGCACCGAAAGGCGACCGACGCGACCAAAAACAAAAACCATAGATAATTGTGAAGTTTCAAACAGCGCTTTGTGGAAACCACAAACTACGCGTATATAAACGAAACTCACTTTAAAACCCTTTGGCCGTGGGAATATTGAGACCCACCAAGTTTTCCTTTAAAACACAAACTTTCCGCTAAAGAGCGATTCCGAAGACGAGAAATCATAGGCTAATGTAGTCGCATCTCTTTCAATTTCCAACTTTGACAGGTTGTTTTTTTTTCGAAATCTCATTACACTCACGCATCCTATCGTCTTGTGTGTGCAAATTCAAAAGTTTATAATCATTATCTCTGCCTACCTCACCGCGATACGCAGGCACCTTCATACAGGTATGTATATTATGTTAACTATTTAAGTATGTTTTTATGGTGTCAGAACCTTTGTGTACCCTCATTTTCATCTTAATGTGCTCGACATTGTTCCCCGAAATGTTTGTTTATTGCAGAATCTCGTTAGAGTAATGCGCCTGCGACGCCGTTTCTTATTTAACTGCCTAATAATTAACTAATTGGATTCAAGACATACCTAATAAGCGCCGTTATAAATGTAATAATCATACTAAGACCGATGTTATTCCTGTCCGAAGTTTTCTAGTGATTGTTGTGTTTGTGTGAAGAAAATAAAAAAGGTGGATAAGAGAAAAAAAATATGAGTTTGTACTGGAGTTGTGACAATGCTTCTGGAAGTAAAGTGGTGTGCAGCGGCAGTGATGGCGGAGTGGAAGATTCGGTGCAAGTTTTTCATAAAAATAATGTAAGTTTCTCGTGATATTATTAGTTAGTATTCATTAATTGGGATTAGCTTCAATCCATAATGTAACAACGAAAAGTTTATTCATGAGTCACCCATAGTGCCCCATTAACCCGTTCGGGGACGCTTCCTGCCAGTCGGAGCCATAGCAGTAAAACTTCAATTGTGAGTATCCACGAACGTGTTAATGGTTAGGCCGTAGCAGTTACTATTGATAGAAGACAACTTACATGGGTACATAGTGAAACTAACGTGGTGAAAATATGATGCTCCTTAATCTTAGTCTTATTCTAAAAGTGACGTTATTTGGTAGATGTCGAGGGTCATAGAATGGAATTGTAGGTCTCTTGGTCTCTCATCACATTTTAACCTTTAGTGCACAGCTGCAGTATGTGTGTATTCTTACTATGTTCATCACATAGAAGTAGTTTATGAAGGTACTGTCCTGCATACCTTGTTGGTGTTCTTTTTCCTTACATTTACGTGGGGGAATCAAAGGGCCGTTTCTTTTTTTTCACATGTTTTTCCTCGTGGCACCTTTGTTATATTGTCTCAATTGAAAGTACCTAGTAAGTTACAGTTACACAGAGTAGGTACTTTATGATAACTCATTGAATTATAGACTTGGCTGAGTCATAGTTTCTTAAAAATAGTTAAATGTATAATTAATTACGACGCGTCGCGACCACAATATTAGGTAATCCATGTTCGTCCAATTACGTAATTAACACGGTAATTTGATGTTTAACAAGGTATGCAATAATACGAAATTTGTAGTAAGAAGTTTATATTGTTTTCTTGTAATGAATTACCCGTAAAATAGTAACACCAACAGGAATTGCAGTGTGTATCCTCATGAGAGAAAGTCCCTTGTATTTCGAAAACAGGTTGCATAGATACTGAAATATTCTTAGTAAATAATTAACTTGATATTTTTATTGCAGATCGAGAAACCACGCCACTGCAAGGAATCATCCCAAAAGGACAGAAAGAAGCAGAAGCGGTTCCGTAGCGCATTCACCACGACCCAAGTCGCTATCCTCGAAAATGAGTTCAAGAAGAACCCCTACGTCACAAACGTGCAGCGTCAGCAAGTATCCAACACTCTCGGACTTCCGGAACGTTCAGTGAAAATCTGGTTCCAAAATCGAAGAATGAAGGAGAAGAGAGGCGCTTCTAGAACCGTCGAAAACGAAAAATCATTCAATGACACCGAGATAGAAGACAAACTGCAAATTATGTCCGACGACGATAGTACTGACGTTTTAGTTAAAGAAGAAAACAGTAAAGATCTAAATGACAATTTGCAATACAGCAGCAGTCCTATGAATAGGCACACTAGCACTGACAAAATTGTACACATTATCCCTGATAAATCTATCACAATAAACGCTGAAGCGGTGAACAAAGATTCACACCGCAAACTAGTGTTGCCTACAGAAAGAAACATAAACGTGCCAAGACAGCCCATTGGTCACATATTGCCATTCTCTCAAAATAGTACTCCACTGCCACAAAGATCACCGGAGAACTTGTCCGTCAGCCCTAAGGAACAGAATCAGAAACTCGGACCAAAGGCCGAAGAATCACAAACAAGTGGTTATTACCCTCTGGACCTGTCGAAATACTACAGCTCCGTACCAGCTGTGAATCATGTACCCAGTCTGCCGTGGAGTCGTTATAACTTTATACCAGTGGTGCCATCGGGAGCTCAGAACGTGCCATCGTTTCCCACTGAATCACCTCCAGTGGTGAGCTTAGCTAACAAGTGTACATGCAATTGTCACGTCGTCAATCCCTTCGATGGGCCACGATACCAGTCACCTTATCCACTGATCTATACACAGTACATACCACATATCGTTGCACCAATGCCCACGCAGACAGATAAGTAATAAATCATGAAGCTCATAAGTAGTTTTTAGTTGATTAACTTTCATTGGACTTAATATTGGAGTATAATTAGGAAGTCAAGTATTTTTGGTTGCAAATGATTTGATTAGTACCATCAACAAATAACTTGGGGATATATAATTAACTAATACACTGGACACCTAATGACATTGATCCTGTTCTTTCCTAATGTTTGACGATATCGTCAGATTTTGTAAGTTAACATTAGAATATTGTAAATAATTATTTAGTTTTGTGTACTGATCTGTATGTGTATCTCATTTAAAATAAATGTATTAAATTGATGTCTTTCTATTATTCACGTACTTACCTACGCATAAAGCCCTGATTTAGATAAATTATATTGCGAAAAGGAGAAGATAGAAGAAGAAAACAAAGCGGAGCGTCAAATATCATTCGTATTTGATAGGGTCTTGATCGTCTTAAACGTCTATTCTTAGTCGTTTTGTTGTGATTTTGTGTTTTTATAGGCAGTTTTTTGATAATGTAACCACATTAACAAAAAACTCGGAATGAAGTCTTTGAGAAATCCATGCAGACATTGTGTGTATAAAAGTGCAAAGGCTCCTTGATGCTAGGTTTAGGAACCTATATATGAAACATATTATATACATATAATAATAATATATCAAATTAGAATTTTTAAACTTAAATTATCCAAATCATAGTTTTATTTCAGTGATGTATTTTTTTAAATTACTGTTATGATATTAGGCGGGGTGTAGGAATAGAAATCAGTGTGTTAACCCTATAAGACGATGGGCTTGCCATTACGGTAGATTAAATACCATAACACTATCCTTGATAATCTTGAACACACGAACCACGAATCGTAATGGGGAACATATCAATTAAAATAATACCTTAGTACCATATGATTAGACAATGTAATGGCACATACCATAGAGGTCGCATTTTGTCGGGTTTGATAAGCTCAATTTAGCATTGGGCGTTAGTTTCATTTACCTACCATAATAGTAGATTACGCTTTATGTGATCTAGTTGCGGAACAACCTAGACAAAACTAACAACAGTGCTACAAGGATTTTCTGGCGCACGAGTGCTGAATATTCTATAACATTACTTACCGCTTATATTTCTCGCCATTTCTTGAGTTATTAATCACAAACCAGTTTATGCTTGTATTGTGTTGATGTGCAGCATTCCCTACCAAAAGAAAACTCGATTGATTTTATTTGGGTGACTATCGTTTTATCCACGCGCCAAAATGATTATTTTAGCACTGTACGAATGTAATCAATCGGTAATCTAACCTGTATGTTTAATTTGTTCCAGAATTTACCGCGGGTATAATCCAAAACACCAAAATTTTGTGAAAAGTAGAGAGCAACAACATGGGCAATTACCCACTCAACGACGTCTCCGGGATGTTTTCCCAACCGAATATAGAAAACGAATTAGACTACGACAGCGACACCTCTGGCAACTTAGTTATTGATGAAAACACTGAATATGACAGTCATACCGACATGGTTTCCAGTACTGCAGATGTTCAAAAGTCGCATGAAAAGCCTTTCAATTGTCTTGTTTTACCTACTAAAATTGAGTTGCAGAAACAATCCGCCTTAAAAGCATTTCCTGTAAGTATTCTTTCACTTTTGACGTGATATGACCCTTCATATCACGTACAACAATATTAAATATCAAATACAAATTTTGTAACTACTACAAAATAAAATATGTAGAGTGAATTAGTTTAACTTACTTCACGCTACACTTAGGTAATTTTAGGATGCACATGGGTATAAAGTAAGTACTTTAACGCCAATTTTATTTTAGATTAACAAAAGCCAACGCAAAGACACGCCACCCATAGTAAAAAAGAAGACAACGTTTACAAAAGCACAAAAAGCGATACTTGAGGAGGAGTACATAAGGAACTCGACAGTCCCTGAACATATTCACCGAAAACGGATAGGTAAATTGATTGGCATGTCGCAACATACCGTCAAAAAATGGTTCAAGAGCCGCAGAGCAGCTGATAAGAGAAAATCTAAAAACGTAAATCACGAAAAAGCTCCAGAATACCACACAAAATTACAGGTATCTAAAGTTGATGGTAAATATAAAATAGACGTATTTTTCGAAAGTATTGACATTCCAAAAGAAGACAACAATGAAAATAAAGAGAATCGCCCTAATAATAATTTGCAAAATACAATGAACGTTAACTCAATTGCCACACCAACTGAAAATCTCAAAGAAAACAGATATTCACTCGGCACGAATAAATTGAACAAAATGTACTATGATATAGCAATGGCTCAAGAGAATGTACTTGAAAAAGAGTACAAGAAACACCAGCATCTTAAGGACTACAAACATTTAGAGTTCATAGCAAATTTGACATGTCTACCTAAAAATGCTGTTCAAGTTTGGTTCCATGACCGCAAAGAGAAAGATCGGAACAATTATTATAACTTGCAAAACAAACATCCTAATAGATGCACTAAAATTAATAATCACAGAGCCGTTGTACTCTCAACGAATTTGGATAATTTCAGTGATGACGCAATCAACAGACAATGTTCGAAAGTTTTTACTTCAAAACGTACCTCGAACGCAGAAAATGACAGGACGATAAATCAAGATGCCCATCAATCTGAGTTCATGATAAATGACGGTCCCACGAGCCATAACCATCACTCGCAGTATACTGCTAAATCTTCTACCATTCGAGAACATACCATACAGGTAGCAAAATTTCAAGATCACATAGAAAGTAACAAGAGAAACGCCCAAAAGTTTTTCAATATTGAGAAACAATCAGATAACTACCCTATAGTACAGTTCTCCGAAGTAGGTGATGAATTAAGTAATTTTAATGATAGCAACGATTCTGATAAACTCGTAATAGATGAAAATGTAGTAAATGATAATCCTAATAATGATGACTCCACTAGTACGGCCATACAACCTGGTATTAATAAGGAGGATATTAATTATGCCGTCGCTGAAATACTTGTAAGCTTGGGTACTCAAGTGTGTAATCAAAGTATTCCAGAAAAAAAATGCAATGCACAGTACGCCGATCGTCAGGAAGACAGTAGACAGCAACAGGTAAGCACGTAGGCATCTTATCATATTTGCTGCTAGATTATTTTATATAAACTTTCACGGAGAACTTATCTCAAACAAATGAATTAAAGTTTCTTTTATATGATGTTAATGGGTTCATAAATCTGAATTTTTATTTAATTAGGATTAGTCAAATTTCTACTGTTAATCGTTTTTGAAAATTAATGCGAAACCAGTCATTTCAATGAATTTTAATATAATTGAATTATATTTCACAGTTAAAAAAATCACGTAATTGCAAGGATTCACATTTGAAGATAATCAAGAAAACGTTTATTGACTTTACAAATGAACAGTTGGCGATTCTTGAACATGCATTTAAGGACTATCGGCTCATCGATGGACACAAACAGCTACAATCCGTGGCCAACAGCGCTGGTCTTCCAGAACATGTTGTCAAAGATTGGTTTCGTGATCGTAAGGAGTACGAATGTAACAGTGTTCAATCAAGTAAGCAAGGTCTAGTTAATGACTCACGAGGTAATAGTAAGGAATTCGTAGTCCATACAGCCCCTGGAAAAGTTAGGATGAACAAAGGGAGAGAGGCTCCATCGGAGAGAAGGCTGCATTTCCCGATTGGTTACATCATATCACATGAAGCTCCTACGGAAACAGTCAAGTCACAAGAAGTAATTCCTGTAAGTTACTACTAAATACTCCTGAAAGATAAATTAGAACTATTTCTGTGTTTTTATTAAAACTCAGAATAAAAACCACGATTTTCTCTGGTGTAGAAATCTGATAACTGAAGTATGGAAATTATTTTCATTACAATTTTCAATTGTGGGCACATAATTCTGTTCACTGTTATGTAGGTACTTTGCAAAGTGTACCAAAATTCTAATTTAAATTGTTGTATTTAAAATGTTAAAATTATAGTTATCATATCAAGAGAGCGTCTGTGGTCCAGTTGGTCGGATACTTGACTTATAACCGGGAGGTCCCGGGTTCGAGGCCAGCTACTGGACGTGTACCAATGGGACT